>CAXASM010000040.1:0-27627 GCA_963971545.1 Philophylla caesio
AAAACTTGATGCTTCTTCTTCTTTCATTGGCTCGATAACCGCCTATGCGATTTTGGCCGAGCTTAGCACAGCACGCCAGTTATTTCTCTCTTTCGCTAACTGGCGCCAGTTGGAAATACCAAGCCGCTGAATCTTAATTCGCGGCACTATATCTATGTCGTTATAAAGCTCGTACAGCTCATCGTTCCATCTTCTCCGGTATTCGCCATCGCAAAGGCGTAAAGGCCCATAAATCTTTCGGAGAATCTTTCTCTCGAACACTCCCAGAGCCTTCTCATCAGATATCTTCATCGTCCATGCTTCTGCGTCATACATCAGGACGGGCAAAATGAGAGACTTATAGAGCGTAATTTTTGTCCGTCGAGAGAGGACTTTACTGCTCAGTTGCCTACTCAGTCCGAAGTAGCACTTGTTGGCAAGAGTGATCCTCCTTTTGATTTCGAGGCTGACATTATTATTGATGTTCATGCTGGTTCCTAAGTAAACGAAGTCTTCTACTTTTTCAAAGTTATAACTGTCAACAGTGACGTTTGATCCCAGTCGTGAATGTGCCGACTGTTTATTTGATGACAGTCTTGCCCTCGTTCACCTCCAGACCCATTCGCTTTGCTTCTCTATCCAGTTTGGAGAACGCAGAACTAACTGCGCGGTTGTTAAGGCCGATGATGTCAATGTCATCGGCGTACGCCAGCAGCTGCACACTCTTATAAAAGATAGTGCCTGACCGATAAAGTTCTGCGGCTCGAATTATCTTCTCCAGCATAAGGTTAAAAAAGTCACACGACAAAGAGTCACCCTGTCTGAAACCTCGTTTGGTATCAAACGGCTCGGAGAGGTCCTTCCCAATCCTGACGGAGCTGGTGGTGTTGCTCGACGTCATTTTACATAGCCGTATAAGTTTTGCCGGGATACCAAATTCAGACATTGCGGCATAAAGGCAACTTTTTTTTGTGCTGTCGAAAGCGGCTTTGAAGTCGACAAAAAGGTGGTGCGTTTCGATTCTTCTTTCTTGGGTCTTTTCCAAGATCTGGCGAACTGTGAATATCTGGTCGATATTAGATTTACCAGGTCTAAAGCCACACTGATAAGGTCCAATGAGTTCATGGACGGTGGGCTTTAGTCTCTCACACAATACGCTCGACAGAACCTTATATGCAATGTTAAGAAGGCTTATACCACGATAGTTGTTGCGAATTGCAGTATCACCCCTCTTGTGGATTGGGCAAAGTACACTTAGATTCCAATCAGTAGGCATGCATTCGTCCGACCATACTTTACAGATAAGCTGGTGCATGTGCTTTACCAACTCTTCTCCACCGTATTTGAATAACTCAGCCGGCAGCCCGTCAACTCCGAGCGCTTTGTTGTTCTTTAGCCGTGCTTTGCTATACGGATTTCATCGCAGTCGGGTAACGGAACATGAATTCCGTCGTCATTGATTGGGGTTTCGGAATCATCATCTTCTCCAAGGTGGTCTCTGTCACTACCACTAAGTAGTGTGGAGAAGTCCTCCCTCCATAAACTAAGTATATTCTGAACGTCAGTTACCAGGTCGCCGTTGTCGTTCTTACAGGAATTCGCCCCAGTCTTAAAACCTTCTGTTAGCCGTCGTACTTTCTGAAAGAACTTTCGGGCGCTTTTCCTGTCGGCCAGCATTTCAAGCTCTTCCCACTCACGCATTTCGGCTTTTCTCTTCTTCTCTCGAAAAATGCGTCTCGCTTCCGTGGCAACGCGACATTCCTCATCGTACCAGTCATTTTTCCGGGCTCGCTAGAAACCAATAGATTGTTCAGCGGCGGTACGTAAAGAGCAAGAGATGTGGTTCCATTGCTCTGAAATATCGCTGTGTTGATTAGAGCTCTCAGAGAGCAGGAGTGCGAGTCGAGTAGCGAAGTGCGTGGCTGTCTGTTGTGATTGCAACTTTCCGACATCGAGCTTTCCTTGTGTGCCTTTCTGCACGCTTTTTGACGCACAGAGACGCGTGCGTATCTTGGCTGCGACAAGATAAAGGTCCGAGTCGATGTTGGCTCCTCGGATCGTGCGCATATCTAGGACACTGGAAGCGTGCCTTCCGTCTATCACAACATGGTCAATTTGGTTTCGTGTCTTACCATATGGAGATAGCCACGTAGCCTGATGTATCTTCTTATGCTGGAACCTGGTACTATAGACTACCATGTTTCGGGCCCCGGCGAAGCCGATCAGTCTCAATCCGTTATCAGACGTTTCCTCGTGGAGACTGAATTTTCCGACTGTGGAACCAAAGATGCCCTCCTTACCCACCTTGGCATTAAAATCGCCTAGCACGATTTTTATATCGTGTTGGGGGCAGCGTCCGAACGTGCGCTCCAGGAGTTCGTAGAAGCAATCTTTGGTCCCATCGTCCTTCTCTTCCGTTGGGGAATCTGCACAAATCAGGGAGATGTTGAAGAATCTCGCCTTTATGCCTACCGTTTTCCTCCCTTGCCCCGTCCATCGCATTTCTTGGATGGCGGTGATGTCAGCCTTCGCTCTACCGAGGACATCTACCAGCCGGGCAGAGGTACCTTCCCAATTAAGGGTTCGGACATTCCAGGTGCATGTCCTCAAATCATGGTCCTTAAAACGTTTGCCGTGGTCGTCATCTAAAAAGGGGGGTCTCATCCGAGGCTTTGTATTTCTTTTCATTGGCTTATTTGTTTTACGTGGCGGGTTCCAAGCCCTGCGCACAACCCATTGCTGGGGGTTGAAATTTTAATTTCGTTTATATAGCGAGCCGCTTGCTCCAAGACAGACGCCCGCTTGCAGCCGCACCTCCTGGTGAACAGACGCTGCGGACTTTAGTGGACCCTTAAACCGAATATGTCGGAGTGGCTCCACTAAAGCTCCCTCTCTATTAGCCGTGACCCATGGCTCCACACGGATTGGTTACCATATCTCGCACATGGGTTGCTCACGTTGCCCAGAGTGCACGAACGTGGACGTAAGAGTAGGGATTGAGTACAGCCGCGCAACTGTATCTGCATACCCAGAAGCACCACTGTACCCCATTGCACCCATTGATGCTTAAGTGGGACTAAAACGCTTGGGATTCGTTGGAATGCTCTTATCGATTCTTTCTCGTACTCTATTGATCCCATCAACTCTTTTTCCAAGACCACTAAAAAGCAAATCTTATCTTCTGTCCATGGAAGGTCTATGCAGACCACTGGACTTTATACACAAATCTCTTTGCTGGCACGGCCCAGATTGGCTCACGGATCCTCCGGACCAATGGTCATCATCTACCCGACAAAATGTTGCCCCCCTGAAAGAACGAAAAGAGGAAGCTCTTCAAACAAAAAGAACCGGAACTCCTGGCCGGTTTTCATCCTTGTCAAAAGCCTTGCAAGCGATATCCTACATATTTCGCTTCATACATCGAAAAAATAGCATACAATCCACTTCAAACATATACTACAAAGCTGTTGTAATTACTCAGAAAAAAGCCATTGGGTGAAAACATGTCTGATAAAACTTACTAAAGAGCGGCACGATCCAAAGGAATTCTTAAAAATCTAACCAAAAACCAGAATCCAAAAAGAGCTCACTGTTGACTTTAAATCCACTCCTGGATAAAGATCACCTTCTTCGAGTGAATAGTCGTTTGGCGAAACTCGTCTCTAACTTACATTAAAAGACACCCCATAATTATCCCCGAAGCTTCTCGTTTCGGTTTTCTATTTCAAGAACTCTTACATAACCTGTTGATGCATGCAGAACATCAACTCATGATCCAAACTGCGAGACAAGAGTATTTTATTCCCAGACTCAAATCCAAGGTAAAAGCCAGCATACGAACTTTGGAAAGCCGGCACTATCTTTTAACAAAACACCCGTGCGCAAATTATCTCTACCACCAGAGCGTGCGAATTACTCCTTACCATTTACTTACACAGGAATTGACTTTGTAGGTCCTTTCGATGTCAAATCATCTGCCTTACGAAAAGCACCAATACTCAAAGGATACGTATGCCTATTCATTTGTTTTGCGGCCAAGGCAATCCACTTAGAACCGTGTTCTGATCTCTCCACCAAAGCTTTTCAAGCAGCGTTTTCTCGTTTTGGAGACAGACGAAGACTTTCACAACGCGTCTTCTCAGACAAACTTTGTTGGTGCCAATTGAGCCTTTCAACAAGATTTCAAACAAGTTCTCAGAGACACCTTACATGGCTTCGAATGGCACTCCTCATCACCACACGCTCCTCACATGGGCGGTCTATGGGAGGCGGCGGTGAAAAGTTTGAAACTCCGTTTTAAACGAACCGTTGGAAGTCACAGTTTCACGTTCGAAGAACTCTTGACGCTTCTGGCTTGTATTGAGGCCATAGTGAACTCTTGACCACTCTCCCCCATGTCCGGCAAGCCGCAGGAGCTTTTAGCCCTGACGTCAGGCCACTTCTTGCGAGGTGTCCCACTTCTTGCGCCACCTGAGCCACAAATTGACAATCTTTCAACCCAAATCCGTTGGGTAAAACTGAAATTGCGCTACCAAGAGTTTAGCACACGATGGAAGGAAGAGTTGCATCAGAGGTAAAAATGGCAACTTCCGGAGAAAAATTTGGGCATTGAAGATTTCGTTGTTATCAAAAATGAGTTATTACCGCCACAGGAATAGCGATTAGGCAGAATAGAGAAAGTCTATCAGGGTTCCGATCATTTCGATCGTGTTGCGGACGTCAAAACTCAGCATAGAATATTCACTACGCTAATTGGCAAATTGTTCCCACTGCCGATTCCCACCGATCTTCCTGATCGTAACCTCTAAAACCAAATATATCCATCTTCAACCGTTATAATTTTCTTAACTTGCGCTACATATATCAATATTTACAGAGAACTTCTACCACGTCGTCCGTGGGTCCCCGAGATTCATATTTGCCTCGTATGCACTAAGATTTTGCAAGCATTTTCTTGAAATGAATGTGGAAGACCGTAATCGGTGCGTTCGAAGCCTCCGCTATTGCGCGAATTGCCTTTCGCATACCTACACGAGCGTTAAGCAGTGCGGTTCTTTTGAATCCTGGAAGAAATGCGATAAACTTCATCACACCCTCCTCTACGTTCCAATAAAGGAAGACTAGTACGATCCTAAAAAGGTTCAGGATAGTATTACGACGGCCATCAAAGTCCTACAACAACTACTAGAGCAATTAAACTTGCCCCAGTGCAACGCGGCGCTATGTCTAAGCGACTTAAGTCTGTCTAAAGCAGACTTATGCAACCCTTCGCTTAAGAACCTTTCCGGCAGCTGTTTGTGTAAAAAAGGTCTGTACGCCGTTTCTTGCCTCTCCTTTTTTCTTTTTGTGACGAACAATGAATCTAGACACATCGCATCGCAGCCAACGCGGGATTCAACTTTTTATTTATCGTTAACTTTATGTTTTGAAATTAATATCATAAGCTTTTTCTTTGTACATACAACAATTTCAATTTACTAATGTTAAGTACATCCTAAATCGTTATGTAAATATCATTGAATAATCTATATATAAACTTGAATTCAATTAAAACATCATTCGAACGTGTTTAACCAGCTTTTTGCGCGGCGGCAAAGATGTACTGAAATGTTTATTATATAATTTTAAATAATTACGTCGAAATTCAACGAATTTTTTGGTAAACTTCCTGTTATGTTTGCAATAACTAACAAAATTTGTTATGAAAAATACTTTTGCTATGGAAAAGAATTACCATGTGGTCAATTGCTTGATATATATATGTATGTATGCATGTATGTATGTATATAGTTTTGCATAAGTAAGTTGGTACATACGGTGCCATTTAAAATAGTTATCCAATAATCTCGTAATATGCCCCGCCAGTGCGGGTACTGAGAAAATGCAGTACGTTAAGTGTGCGGTCGGGCTTGCTGGCACATTTGCCATTTTAATAAAAGTTTTCTACAACAAATTAACCGAATCCGTCTGTTGTACTTAACTACCGCCAATTAATTAAATTCGGTAGCCAACTCACTGTGGCGATACGCTGGTGCCAGTTGGAGTATTTGATTTTTTTTTATACTCGTATGAACACATACACACTATTGCGGTCCCATTAGCGTTTTACCACACATATGCCATTAGTACAGACGTACATATGCACATACTTGTATTGGCGGTATAACTTATGTGCACACATAAATAATTCCACCTAAAATGCCTCAAAATTGTACACTTTTCTAATGAGAATGAAAATATGTATAACAACTATAAATTCATTAAACTATTAGTATAAAATTGAATGGGATTTACTGAATACATATTAAAAAAAAGTATATAAATATATTTTCAATCTCCTTAATGAAGATTTACAATTATTAATTTTATTTTTTCTACAATGTTAGATAGGGCAATCGCTTTGATCTACCATCCCTAGTTGCAAAGTAGAAAAAATATATGTAATCTTGAGAATGCACGAGAGAGTAGGGTAAGACTTTGCCGCATTTTTGGAAATAATCCTCGCAGCTATATTCTCCATGCGGGTGCCGACTGGGCGATGGACGGTGCTGCCTACACCCAGCCTGCAGCGCTGCAGGCAGGCTCCATCTAGATAAGAACGGTAAATAGGCTAGGAGTATATATCAGTCATTGCTATCGAGGTACTTGGCGGTAGGTATAAAACGCTTGGAGAGAGTTTCTCATAACGATCGCAACACGCAGTTGCCAAACTCCTCGAAAACTCGGACCTGGAAAGTGCGTAGAGCATACATATATATCGCCGAGGAAGACGTTCTTCTTTGCTCTCCGGCTGGATCAAAAGTCGCTAGTTCTGAAGTAATGGAAAAGCCTAGAATCAAGCCTAGTAAGGAGAAATTAAAGGCGAAGGCTCGGTACACGGCAGCGGTAAAAGCCTTTGATCGCCACAGCATCAGGTCCAACCGGACGGAGGAAGAGGAGAAACCGTTGGCTTGGGCTAAAGAGGAGTGTAATGGCACTACTAACAGTACGGCAGCACAAATTAAATATTCACCACTGTCGTACTGTTAGCAGGTTGGCAATTGTGCTTAGCGGCCATCGAGCCATAAAACGGCTTTATGCACTTTTGAAACGGCATTCATTTGGCATATGTAAGGCCGGACAGACGTGCCAGTTTAGCAATAAAATATTAAAACTAAAATTGAACCAAAAGTATTTTATATTAAATTTTTCAACCGTAAGGAGTGGCCTCCCCTGAAGGGAGAAAGATTGGGAAATAGAACGTGGCTACCGAGTGCACACACATTGGCAAGCACGACTGCACAAACGTGGGAAAACAATGGCGCACCGCTTGGTGCTCCGGCGAAGCAGCGTTACCTGCGAGGTAGCGCCACATGGCGACCGTGACCCCGATGTCTGCAGAAGCCTGGCGATTCTGTGGCCCAAAGGGAAAAAGGGCAGAGCCAAATTTAAAATGGTAAACTAAATACAAAATTTAATTATAATAAAAAAATATAAAAAAATTATTTTTTTAAATCAAACTTTGAAAAAATTTAAATCAAAAATGTGAAAAAATTTATTTTTTACACGTTTCAACAAAATGAACTGAACTTTTAATTTAAAATGATTATAAATGGCGAAATAGAAACCAATTCGTTTAAAGTGGTGGTGGCGAATTAAATAGTAATAAAACTGTAAAATCCAAAAAAAAATTTTTCTAAAAATATACTGCAAAATATTTTAAAACCAAAAAAAAAATGAATTGAAAATAATCTTACCTATGGCCATATAAAAAGTGCCGAAAGAATTTTAACATAAGTACAGTTAATTAAAAAAGTCATAATGACTCACGTAATTGCGCAAGTGCTACAAAAAAAAAAATTAAAATTAAAGAATAACAAAAAAAAAAAAAACAAATGAACTGAAGTAAAACTTGATTTTCTTAAAAACTTTTCAAATATAAACTAATACGAAAAAAAAATTATTTTTTTTTGGAACTTTCCGGCACAAAGTGCATAGTGGCTGTAGCTAGGTGGTGGTGTTAAAATTGAAAAAAAAAACTAAAATCAAAAAAAATTCTAAAATCAAAAAGAAAAAGAAAAAAAAACAATAAAATGAACAAAAAATTTTTTTTAAAACTGAAATTTAATGATTTTTAGAGTAAAATCAAATTCAAAAAAAAACTCAAATTGGAATTTTTGAATAATGTTACTAATAAATTACAAAAATTCAAAAAAATTTTAACTAAAAATGAACGGAAAATTTTTGTTTTTTATCAAAAACGGTATAAAAATTTGAACATTGAATATAAAATTGAAAAAAATCCAAATTTTTATAAATACCAAAATGAAAAACGAAAAAAAACAGAATCTAAATTAACCCTTTCCCAGCATTTGGTCAATATATTGTACAAAAAAAAGTAGGCCATTCGATGGCAGAAAAGTTTTAAAGTATTATAGCTTTGGAACAAAAATGTTTAGGCATTGGAGACTAGAACTTTATCTTTTTCATATTATAAAAGCTTATAAACATAGTACAAATATTAATGATACTATGCAACTTTTCAAAAATGGTCCCAGCAGAAATTGTAAATTCGTGCAAGTGCACGACCAAAACTGAATATTATATATATAAACTGAAAAAGATTTTCTTTAAACGAGTGCTTAAAATAGAAGTCAACATGTCTCTCTTCAATCACAAACTTTCATTTTTAAAATTTTTTGGAATAAACAAAATTATTTACGCTCCCAAAAAACTTGTACAATATAATGTACAAATGCGCACAACTCTAATGTACAATATATTGTACAAAACTGAATTTGGTCACTATCGTGCACAAATGTCGCGAAAGGTTGTTAAATTACGTTCGGCTTCGTAGGCTTTGCTGCTTGCTCAAAATTTAAATTTAGGGGAAGTACATGAACGTTGGAGGTTTTTTTTCCGTTGAAATATTTTGCGTACACAAACGAGAGTGGAAATTTAGTTTACGCGTTGTAATTGGAGGCAGTCAGAGTTTTTTCGTCTGTGAACTTTACCACTAAATAGTTTGTAATTATGAGTTCGTGTAAAAAAAGTTTATCTGAAAGCGAAATAGTTGATATATTGGATCAGATAGATGCACAATTATCTGATTTAGAGGATGAAAATGCTGTTGTGGACGAAGATGTAAACGATACTGCGAATCATGTTCCAGGAGAAATTGATATCGATCCTGAAGATGACATTCTTATAGAATCTTTTATAAGGCGCAAATTTATCCAAGAAAATGTTTTTGAACGGAGTTTTTCCGAATTCCGAGAAGAGGTTTTTGAAGCGATTGAATCGGAAAATGAAGATGAAAATTCAAACAGTTCTCAATACGTTGTTACAGACAAGAAAAGTATTAAATGGAAGAAACTACAATATGAACCAGAGCCATTTTCTTACGAGTCAAGTTCCATTCAAGAAGAAAGCAATTTTGAGAACCCATTTCACTACTTTCAACAGTTTTTTACTCCTGAATTATTCGAAACAGCTACATTTTTTACAAATTTGTATACTACACAGAAAGGCGTTGCGAGCTATAAAAACGGCAACCAAGGGGAAATTCAGGTTCTAATAGGTCTGCAAATCGCAATGGGAAGTATGCAGTTACGGAGAATGTCAATGTTTTGGGATCCGACCTTAGGTGTTACACTTTTCAAAGATTCCATGACGATGAAACGATTTGCTCAGCTGCATATGCTATTACATTTCACCGACAAATTAAAAATGCCCAATGATTGTGACGACAAATTTGTTAAAGTTCGCCCGTTAATTGATGCTATTAGAAACCGATGCTTGAAAGAGCCCAATGAGCAAGATATCTGCATTGACGCACAGACTATACCTTTCAAAGGAAGACTGTCTTGTAAAGTTTACCATAAAGGGAAGCCAAACCCATGGGGTATAAAAAATTATGTTCTTTGTGGTAAATCGGGCTTTCCTTACGACTTTAAATTATATCAAGGAAAGCAAACCTAGATAGACAAGCAAAGTTTAATTAACCACGGATTTTCGACGGCAATTGTTTTACATCTACATATGTAAAAGACTGGCTAATGGTGGATATAATCTCTATTTTGACAATTTTTTCAATTCTTACAATCTGCTTGAAATTCTTACGCAATTGAAAATCAATGCAGCTGGGACAGCCCGCATAAACAGATTTGGAAAACCTCCACTGAGCTCAGATGAAGAACTGCAGAAAAAGGGGCGTGGCGCATCCGAATATTTAGTGAGCAACGTCCTTAAAATATGTCTAGTGAAGTGGCAAGATAGCAGAACAATACATATTGCCTCAAACTTTGTTGGAATAGGAGAAGAAGATATTGTTAATAGATATTGTAAGCAGTCAAAAAAAATGTTGGAAGTGAAAAGACCAGAAATAGTTCGAAAATATAATGCATCTATGGGCGGCGTTGACTTGTTGGATCAACTAATAAGTTATCACAGAATATTTCTGAAGTCAACTAAATGGACCTTGAGGCTTATAGCCCATTTCATTGACTTTGCTGTGGTTTCTTCTTGGTTGCTTTATCGGAAAGACTGCGCTCTTCAAAACATCCCTAAAAAGTGCATAATGGATGTGCTGCATTTTCGAATGGCAGTGGCAAACCACCTTGTGTTGTTCTCCAAAAATAGCGATATACGAAAGCGCGGAAGGAAACGACAAAGCTTTGAAAATCTTGAACCATCGAACAGTAAAAGGAAATATGAAGCACGACCTGCACAATAAGTTATTGAAGACAAAGTGGAACACCTCCCAGCTCATGACGGCCTTACACATCCTACGAGATGCAAGAACCGTGATTGTACAGCGCGCACTTATTTTATTTGCCTTAAATGTAAAGTGCACTTATGTATTTCACGTGAAAAAAAATGTTTTCAAAATTTTCATAAAAGCAACTAAATACATGTAAAATTTACAAATATGTTTATATATGTTAATTATTATTTTATTGAACTGATTTCTTTTGTTTTTTTTTATTTTTTACTGCAACTTGAATATAAAATATAATTGAACTTATTTCATATTTTACTTTTTTTCATTGAAGTTGTACTATATCTTTAAGTCGTATTCGTAAATATAAGATAATTGTTGTAAAAGTAAGCATGAATAACAATGTAAAGTATGTTAATTTTAAAAATAAAATGGAATACAAAATTCAAAATTTTGGAATTTTTTACTCTTTTCATGGAAATTGGTTAATATATTGACCAAATTTCAAAATGACTTGCAGCCCCTCCAAAATGGTTTTTTAATTTTTTTTTTGATTTTTCTGTATCTTTAAATGAAAATCTCATAACTGAATTCAAAAAAAAAATTTTTCGTTCAGTACTTCAAAATTTAATCTGAAAGGGTTAAACACGTAACCCACAGTTAAACAAAAAAAAAACAACGCACGAAATCGAAAACCAAATTTTGAGAAAATAAAAACAAAAAAAAATGTTGTACGTACAGTTCTGCACTTGTTAGCAGCAGCAGAATTCCGCTAGCCAAAATCATGCCACATAACGGCCATTTTTGCCGCGTCAACAGCAGTGACCAACAGCAACAACAACAACAACAACACCAATAGAGGACAACGCAGCGGTCAAGAAGCAACGAGTAGCGGGTATGGCGCACAGTGTGCGGAAATTTAATAACGACATATGTACATATTTTTCAATATATACTTAAATTTTTTTTTATTTTGCGTACAACTGTACAATTTGCATTATATACCGTAACTTTTTACTTTTTAAACTACTGTAATTTTGATCAAATACCTCTATATTATATCTATACATATGCCAGAGGTGGGCACTCACACATATTGTTACATTTTTACACGCATACTATTACCAGAGAACGTGTATTGACAGAGAAGCCTTATCTCAGTCCATTCCGGCACACATTCCTCTGATTTTGAGGGGTACTAATTGTCTTGTCGTAGCTCACCACGAAATATTTTGTCTTAGCTCACCACGATTTGTCGGCAAAGTTAACAGCAGGGGAGTAAAAATGCAGCAGGAGAGAAATATAATGTAAGTATATACATATATTAACATTCGAATTGGTGTT
The DNA here is from genome assembly GCA_963971545.1 of Philophylla caesio. Taxonomy (NCBI): domain Eukaryota; kingdom Metazoa; phylum Arthropoda; class Insecta; order Diptera; family Tephritidae; genus Philophylla; species Philophylla caesio. The sequence goes on from CAXASM010000040.1 coordinate 12,023, forward strand.
TGTGGGTGTTTTTCTTATGAAAACTTACGTTTTTGTTTTGTTTCGGAAATTTGCCAATTCGATTTTCAATTGGATTAATAAAATTACGGTAAATAGAAATACTACAAAACGAAAAAGTCAACGGATATTTAGTTCTTCGAGAATTTTTATGCGATCGCTTGAGTTTTTGTAAAAGTTGTTGAAAATCATAAAAAAAATCTTTAAAAAATGCCTAATACGCGGATATGTCGGGTTCGTGGGTGTAACAGCCCTTCTAATTCGCGTTTCTTTAATTTTCCAAAGGATTCGTCGCTTATGCAAGTTTGGAGAGAAAACCTGAGAATCCCGGCTGTGCAAGATCTTCCATCGAGAAATGCTTTTGTTTGCATCCAGCATTTTCAACCTGACGCAGTGGGTGCTAAATATCTTAAAGGAGGAGCAATTCCCACCCTTAATCTAGGTAAGTTTTTATACATATGTTGCATTTGTACATACATAAATAGGTTTGTACATGTGTGTTGAATATGGGTACATTATAATTTTGCAGGAGTTTAACGACTATGCTCATTAGCAAAGTGATAATGTATAATTTTTTAAAGTGCTAAATGAAGTTTTATTAAGGAAAAGTGTAACTTGTGTGTGAATATATGTAGATATGTAAATACATATGTGTATATAATGTACATACATACTACATATACAGTTTGTAAGAACAAAAAGCGAGACTTGTGTACATATGTACATATGTGAGTTTGTTTAAATATATTTCATGAAATGTATGCCCATACATATGTATGTATATGTGTGTTCTTGTAGGTAATAAAACTGAAATAGTTAATTAAAAAAATGTTAAAAATTAATTCCTGTGCCCAATTATTAAGTTTTCGTTAGATTTTTGAAAGTGATCTACTTGGATGTTTATAATATACTCGATGAGTTTTCGCATATACATATGTATGTACATACTTTTCACATTCATGCATAAGTACATATGTATGTACATATCTACAAATATGCATGCACATTAGTCTATAGTTTTATAAGAGTTTTATATACGGTTTTTTACTTGCATATAAATGTACATACATACATACATGTATATCCATATGTAAATAGCATAGGAATTGGTAATGGGTAGCTGAAATATATACAAGTATGTATACATGCATTTTTTAATTAGGATATGATGAAGCCCCTAAACACCAATGGTCAGGCTTGACCAAAGATAAAAGATGCTGCGTGAAGAGCTGTGTTTCGGAAGGAAAACGAATTTTGTATGCTTTCCCAAGGAACGAAGATGTACGTTTAAGTTGGGCGCAGGCCTGCGGAGTACATGCCCCGTCCAAGACTGAAAGGTTGTTTGTTTGCCAACGCCACTTTGATATTAAATATATTACAAAATTTAAACTTTTGGAAGGGGCTTTCCCTTCATTAAACTTAAATACAGAGTCAGCATATAGAAGTCGCTCACCTAGTGCTGGCTCTGAGTGGGTGTGCCCGCCCGTTTCAAAAACGTATGTTCGCGTTGAAAAAACCGATGATGACTTAACTTTAGAAGAGTTTGAGAAGTATTCCATTTTGGAAGAGAGAAGGCGCGCACATGAGTTTCGAGGAGATTGCGACGACTCTGAAACCACAACCAGCCGTGAAAAATTTGCTCAGGCTGCCCGGTTCTATCAGCGTAACGCTGCAAAACTTCGAACCATCATTACAAATCTCGAGGCAGAAAATGAAAATCTCAAACAAAAATATAGGGATTTGTGCTCTCGGGCAATCATTGCGGACGAATCGTGTAGCCTTGATGCTATCAATTTCGCCAAAATGATTGTTAACTGCTCTAAATCTAAATATACAGAAGAACAAAAAACATTGGCCCAAAATATAAATTATATGTCTTCCAAGGCATATGGTTTCATGCGTGACGATCTTGGTTTTTACTTGCCCCACAAATCTTCTCTTTTGCGTTGGCGCCCCATCCGTTATGTGGTCCCTGGTTTTGATGCCAATGTTATAAAAAATCTAGCCAAATTTGTGCAAAATATGTCCGACACCGAACGCATTTGCGTACTTAATTTTGATGAAATCAACATCAAAACCGACCTCTGCTACAATAAATCTCGAGATTTAATTGATGGTTTTGTTGATCTTGGGGATGGCCAACGCGAAACAGATATTGCCCAAAAATGTTGCTTTTTTATGGTCAAAGGCTTATGTTCGAATTGGAAATATGTGTTGTCATACTATATTTCCAAAAGTGGTCTTAATGCGAACACCTTGTTACCGATCGTCACAAAAAACATATCTATGTTAAAAAATATTGGACTTAACGTCAAAGTTTTAGTTTCTGACCAGGGACCATCAAATATTAGCTTATTTGCCAAACTCCAAATTTCAGAGAGCACACCCTACTTCATGCATGATAACGCTAAAATATTTTGTATGTACGACTATTGCCATCTTATTAAGTCCGTCCGAAATACACTATTAAAATATGATATCCTCACTCCAAATGGCATAGCGAGCTTTAAAGTTATCTCCAAATTGTTTGAGATTGACCAAATGAGTCACAATTTTAAAATATGTCCGAAATTGACTGAGGCCCACATTCGACCACACTCGTTTGAAAAAATGAGTGTATCCCGGGCAACCCAAGTTTTGAGCAATTCGGTAGCGGCTGGTATTCAGATGGCTCGAGAACAAAATTTATTCGCCAACGATGAATACGTGGTAAAATGTGCTGAGTCGACGCAAATCTTTATCAAAACCATGAACGACTTGTTTGACGAGCTGGATTGCAAATATTTATATATAAGTAAAGTTTGTTTTGCCCGGGAAAATGAATCAAGACGCTTTAGAAAATTTTTTTTATAAAATCCGCGCGAGTCAAGGTATTAATACCCATCCTTCAGCACATGATGTGCAGTATATTGTGGCACGGTTGTTATCTATGAAGATACTTCGCCAGAGATTTGAGAGAAAAGGAGGCAACTGTGAAGATGATGATGACATTAATTTAGAGTGGAATCTAAATTCCGACGATTCTCATCTGGAAGCAGTTGCTGGCGAACCACAAACGGAGAGACTTGCTGTGGACGACATTGACATACCCGATGAAGATTTTGCTGAAGTAGAAGATAAAGCTGAGGTACAGGTGCAACGGTACTACACTGGCTATGGTATTTACCAGAAAATTTTGTGTAAACTGAAATGCGAAAAATGCGCCAAGGTCATGACGAAAACACAAGGAGAGCAAAAACTGCACTCCGAAGCCCTGATAAGAGCAAAAAACTTCACGGAAGACACCGATTTACGGCTTGTCAATCCAGAAGACAGGGTTTTCGAAGTGTGCCGCCTCCAGATGATCTGGTACCGACAGCTCTTCGCAAAATACGCTCATATATCGGGTATAAAAGAACTATTGTTGTCCACCATCAAAGAAAAAACCGAGCAAGTCTTTCCCGAGTGGTTCCTCGTCTCTGGCGAATGTCGAGAACACCGTATAAAGCTTTTAGACTTCTTGATTACTGTTCTTCTTTTTAAAAACTCAAAGTGGTTGTTGCGCGAACAGACAAACGTTGCAAGATGTCAAAAACGGGTGGATAAGCTAAAAAAGTTGTAATCCGTAGGCCAAGATCCCGACAATGAAATTAGTAATGTTTCTTATGGTAAGTAAAAATTTAAAAATTTAAATATTACTATGCAATATAATTAATCATGTAAATAATTTTTACTTCAGAATTTCTTTTCAGCTTTGCTCTTTTTTTCAGCGTTTCTTCTGTTTTCAGGTTTTTTTCTCTACAGCTTTTCTTATTTTTTCAGGGGTTTTCTCTTTACAGCTTTTCTTTATTTTTCTTCCAGATACCCTTTAGTTTTGCAACAGAGCCTAGCTTTTTTATACCCCAGACGGTTATAATTAGTAAATCGACTACTCATCCTAAATTTGTATGCAATTTAAATAAGAATAACCCTCTAGGGTAAAAAAGCAGGTAAAACGCAATAACTTAATTTAATAGAGTATTCGGACCAATCTTGATAGAGTTCGTAATTTTTTATTTGGCTTACCATATATGTAAATATATATTTTCTTCTTTAAATTAGTCAAATATCAAATTACAACATTGCCGAGCCCTTTCTGGAAACTCTAATATTTTAAGTAGTGTGAAAAAGTGTCAATATTCGTAAGAATGACACTTTTGCAACTCTTTTTCCAGCAAAACCATTTTCGTAACATTTTTTTTTTAAATATTCTCTAATAAGCAAATAATTTTTTTATTTCTTTTTAATTGCAGCATATTTTTATTTTATTTCAGTATATTTTTCTCTAATTTCAGTACATTTCCCATTTATTCCATCTATTAAAATAAAGATTTTTATAAAATTGTTATTAATTGGTAAATTGTTTATTATTAAATAAAGTTTTTAAAATAAAGAATAAAATAATTTGTCTTTTATACCATGAAATGTTGATCCTTCTCGTAAGATATTGAAATCTAACAAAAATATGCCAACCATCACCAAAATCACAAATTCCGTAGCATACGAATGTGTTTTATATACACACAAATATAAATATGCACAAACGTACACTTGTTCACGTGCCCGCAAACCACCCTTGAGCTCTAAATGCTTGCTTCTGCTCAGATTTCCGACAATTCTGCTGCGAGACGAAGGTAATAAACCACCACCATAAATTAGAGTTGAGTGCAAATACTTTTCCTTTCGCAGTAGGTACAAGGAAAAATAAGAGTAATAAAAAAATATCGTCAGAGACGTTTAACTGGGAGAAAATCAATAATATATGGCTGCTTAATACTTATTAAGGTGGGATATAGTGTGATACATTTTTAAAATAAATTAAAAGTGAAAATTAATTATGAATTTCTGTAACTTCTTTTCATAAAGTGGTAGATTTCCTTCTCCGACTACAAATTGCAGTAAAAGGTTTGCAAATTCAGTGATGACCAACACTGTTGTTCAAATGCGACAAAATTCGGCTACATATTTACATATATATATATGTGCTCATACAAATGTACACAGCGCGTATTGAGATGATGAAGATGTGCTGAGTATTTCTCTAGGCAAGGCCGATTTTGCGAAATAATACCAAAAGCATTCATATATTTTTATTAGTATTTTACAATATAATCATTCATAATGATTAAATATTCATAAATTAGATATGAATTTGGTAAAAGAATATCGTATTAGCTGAGGAATGTCTATTATACATATTTTCATTTATTCTTCAACAACACATTTGCCGGACTGGGCCAGAAATAGGCAACGCCCCTGTACTTGCAAAGCTGAAGACGAAAATGTTGAAATTTATAAATTTTTGCAAGATCGCGAAAAATATGCTTCGCTGGCAGATTTTAAGTTGTGCTGCAATTTATGAATGAAATGAGTTTTACGCACGCGCAATTTATGAATGAAATGGTTTAGGATTTATGGCGCCGGCGTAACTGTTGATGTAGCAGTTGCTGCGGGAAGCGAGGACAGAAGTGTGCGCACGTCGATATGTAAATATATTTGTATGTACAAAGACGTCATTTGTCCTTGAATTAATATTTTGGCATGTGATGTAGGTCAAGGTTGATTTATATGATCTTGTAATATATTTATCTAAAGTTAGTTCTGCATTTTGTATACATATGTATGCATAGATAAGAATATACATACATACATACATATGTATATTGGGTAAAATATTGATTTGTATTATGTTAAATGGAGGTTTATATCGATGCACAGGTATGTACATACATATGTATATAAATGTATGTATGTATGTATATATATTTATTGGGGTACTATTTACGTACATACCTAAAATGTGTAGCTACATGCATACATATTGGACTATTAATTTCACCTAGTATGTACATACATATGTATAATAAATGCTCAACTATGAACAAAGTTTGAGTGAAGAAAACGTTTTAAATTAATATCCATGCACTTATGAATCTACATACACAAGATTTGCAGTAATTTTAAAAAAATTTGCGAATAACTTATGTAGATAAAAGCGTAAAAATTATGTGTCAACAAATGCAAATCGCCGACGGCATTTTAGCATTTGCGTTTGCGCACCACCATTATAGCAAATCTTATCATATCATATGTATGTAAGTACGTACACACAAATGACACAAAAGAGGACTCTTCATTAATTAATAAAACCAATTTTATTATTATTTGACTTTATTTTTCCTATATCCAACGAAATTCATAATTTTCCTAATATGTAATGCCGTCGGCAAAACAACTGGTGGATTATGCTCACATTTGTGCATTAATAAAATCCATATTCATAAAACAAAAAAAGGGCGGCTTCAGCCATTAATTTTACAAATGCACATACATAAGTATGAATATACATTTTATCAATCGTATTATAATTATTCTGCTTTTTATTAAATTGTCAAAATCAACCCAAAATAGGTATATTTTTCTTACATTTATGAGAATATACAAGCTGTTAAATTTCTTTCGACTTCGCTCAGCTCTGTTAACTTGCCACTCTCGCTATTTCCCCTGTTAGCTCTGGCGCGGTGAAATAAGACAAGACATTTACTTGGATTTTGACAATTCACACTGATATTCGCGTGAAAATCTTCTCTGTCAAATATAAGTTCTCTGCTATTACTATTTGTGTGTGAAGCAGAGAAAGCACGAATTTGAGCATGTCGTTCGGTACAACAACAGTGTACACTGAGTCTTGCTAGTTAACGTACAAATGTGCTATTGGGCGACATTGCTTTGGCAACATTAGTAAAAGATGCCTTTGTTAAAGACAAATCAATATCATTATTATTATTATTACCATTATCAGTGTCAGTATTATTATTATTACCATTATCAGTTTCAGTATCATTATTATTATTATTACCATTATGATTTTCAGTATCATTATTATTATTATTACCATTATCAGTTTCAGTATCATTATTATTATTATTACCATTATCAGTTTCTGTATCATGATCATTTGCAATGAATTTTAAAAACAATTCTGCTTGCAATTGCAAAAGCATTAGCTTCCGCTCACCTCCAGTAAAAAATTCAAAATTTTTATGGCAAGAGAAATAATGTCGGCTTAAACAAAATTTAGCATTGCGACCAACAATGTCGTTGCAAATAAGACATTGTGCTCTTCCATCTAAATTTTCTATAAAGAAAAAATCTTCTTCCTATTTGCGCATAAACATTGGCCCCTATTACGAGCTGCATTCGATCTTCGACAGCGATCGAAAATTCTGATCGAGAGAATTTCCATTTGGTATTATGACACTCATTCGATGAAGATTGGCGCTATTGTGAATTTCAATCATTTTGATGGTTCACGATAGTATACATCTGTCAGATGGTGTAAAAACTAAAAGCGATTTGTTTACAAAGTGAAAAGGAAAAAAAGCCATTACTTTATAAATAAAGAAAATATAAATAAAAGTTTAAATAAAATATGACTACAACTGAGTTGTGGTTTGACGATTCTTCGGAGGAGGATGAAAGTTTGCTGGAATTAGCCAGAAATAGGAAGAAGCTAAGGGACGCTTCCAACCCTTTGGAAATGGATTCCACTACGTAAGTATAATGCTATTTTTTAGAGGTTTCGGTATGTTCACATTTACTACAAAAGCAAAACGTTATATTTTTTATAATAACTTTTTTTCTGTATAGGTGATGCTGGATACGCCCTAAAAACATATTTGATGACACCGTTTAGAAATTCTGAAGAAGGGTCTCCAGAAAGCAGATATAACACACAACATTCGAAAGCAAGAAATATCGTTGAGCGCACTATTGGAGTGTTAAGAAATAGATTCAGATGCTTGTTACAAGCAAGAGCTCTCCACTATTCTCCAAAAAAGGCGACGCAAATTATCAATGTGTGTGCAGCATTACACAACATTTGTATGTTTTATAAAATCGAAATTTCTCCTGAAGAATTTTCTAATGAGGCTTACAACGATAATGGTGGATTCATTGAAGTTGAATCTGTTAACGACTCGGAAGCAGGAGGAATTAGAAATCGTATATTAAGAACGTTTTAGATATAATTATTAAAAATATATTACAAAAACCAAATGTTGTGAAGTTTCTTTATTCAAAATAATTATCGTGGATTTCATTATAAGTGTTCAGCTTTTTAAATACTAATATAAAAAAAAATATCACAAGAATTCATTTGCTTAAACTAATTGGAAGTATATACAGTCTTTTCAAATACTAATATAAAATATAAAAAAGAAAAATATCATTTGAATTCATTTGCTATACTTTTTTAAATATTAATATAAAAACAAAAAATATCACTTGTTTCCTTAAGGCACTTAAAACTATGTAAATCTAAAAATTTAAGTTAATGTTTTGGTAAAGCTTTTTTCTTAATCTCTAAAATAGCAAGTTTCAATTGCAGTTTTGATCTTCGATCTTGCTGGATTTTCAATACTTCTTCTTTGTACACACGCAATTTCTCCCTTTTCAGCAGTAGCAATTCATCGGTTGCGTTTTTTTTCAGGTCGTAGGTCTTTTTTTGATATTCTGCGTTTTCTACAGCACACTTTCTGATTTCTTTCAAAGTGGAAATCGCTTCTGAATAAAAAATTTCCTGGGCATTAGTCTGTGACTCCAGCAACCTCAGCCTCTCTGCCTTGAGGCACTTCTTACTTGCCCTCTGTTTGCGTGCTGGTTGCTCGCGCTCCTCAGAATTAAATTCTGTTTCACTCTCCTCCAAGTTTTCGGGATGAGGTTGTGGGCTGAGACTTGGTGGGGCTGATTGACTCGGATCATCCAGGCCAAATTCTGCTCCCGGCGGATTTATACAGGCATCAAGCTGGAGTAAGCCAATTATGCTTTCTTCTGTATTACTATATCCCTGCAGCCTGTTAGGACCTCCGCCTGTAGCAATATATTCTGCTTTGTTTTGCGACATTTTTTTTTTTTTTTGCTTTGGATTTCATGTCAGCCCATACCTGCAAAGTCCAAATAAAAATTTATTTCTACATATCACATAAAAACTTTACGAACCTTGATCCACTTTGCCGCCGTTCTAACTGGTGGTCCCAAACAATTAAGCTCCAAAGAAAACGCTTCCAATTTTGTTGCCGCCTGTACTTTTGTGCAAATCCCTTTAGCAAATTGTGGATTTTCTTCCATCAATGCAACTAGTCTTTCTAACTGCTGTTTGGTACTCACGACTTTCGACCTGCATACAATTAACAAAAATTATATCATATTATTAATTTTTTACCATAAAGCAATAAATAAGCCCCAAAAACTTACATTTTCACAAAATTTCAAACGCTTCGCTTTGCTGTCGAAAGGAAAATTCTGTTCGACTCAAGATTCGATACTCAGCGAAAATTTCGACAGGGTTGCACAGCTCATAATACGAATTTGACATTCGATCTTCGATGTTCGATAACCAACGAATATCGAAAGCTACTCATAATAGGGGCCATTGTTAGCTCTCACTGTATATTTGAAATAGCGCAGCGTGGTGTTGCTTGAACAAGTGTTTGCATGCGACTGTTTTGCTTTCCCATAGCAACTGGTATGATTGCATTCAGTCTTCATTGCGCCGAGGGCTACCGATCGTTCTTATTCTATAAATAGCGTAATATTTTGTGCTGCTCGTCGCAGCAGAGGCCCTATGCACGCGTGCAAGTTAATTTATTCGTTCATTTATTCAATATAATAATTGACACATCAATATACTTGGTTAATTTATTAGTTTATTTATTCAATATAAGAATTGACACATCAACATACTTAACGTAGTAATTTTAACAAACTTGTTGTGCGATCATTCATCAACTGCCGACCCAAACCGGTAACAAGCATTATATTGGCTTGTTGTCACGTTGCGCTTTCATTCCATTCTCAAGTCACGTTGTGGGAAATCCGAAATATGGTTTCTCGTTACCAATATTTTCGGTAGCAATTAATTTGCAGACGCTTGCGTTAGCAATAATTGTTGCGCGTGTAGCGCTGAACATTGCAGCGAAGAATATTAGTGAATGCAATGTGATTCTTTTGTTTGTTTGAATTAAAAATACATATTGCTTTGTCAACGTAATAGTACGTTGCCTTAACTCCCCCCTGTGTAAAATCAATCGTCCCGATTGTTTAACAAGTTGGGAGATCATTGATGCTGCGGAACTCGCAACGCTGGTCTAATGAACCAGAGTTCTCTCTGTGACTCGGTGTTTGTGGCAGACTGCTTTCGTTAATTATGTTATTTACAGTAAGCCCTTTTTTTGTTTTGGACCAAAATTTTAAGGACATTGCCAGTAAGAAAATAATAAGTATAATTGAAATGATTAAATTGATTGAGAAGACAACCTTTCCTTTGGTTGATATCAGATTTAGACTATCAATATTATTTGCTTGCAAGTCTTTAATTAGTTCTAACGAGAGAACTTCTTCCATTCGTTCGTTGTTATTGTTTGGCTGTAGTAATGCAGGAAGTGGTTTCCACCCTGAAATTTCTTTGGAGACGAAAGTTTGATTGTTAATGATAACTGTATCATTGTGGAACTGTAACAAATAGGTTCCAGACAGTTCATTAGTCTTGTTGCTTGAGAATTTAATGAAACCTTCAAATTGGTTCAGCAATATTGTTCCCGGATATAATTCTTGAATTGAGGCAATATGCTGATTATTTATGATCACACAATCATGAGTTTTACTTGATAAAAGTGGTGGTATACAATTTGATTCACTTATGTTAACTAGATTCTGTTTTGGGCAAATACATAACTTATTATATTCTTTACAATCTTCTTTGATTTCATAAATTTCATTGTCACATTTAATCACATTTTCGGTATTTAGTTTAATAATTCTATCATTTTTCTTAATCCAAAAAGGTTCTAGCCTCTTCAATTTCTTTTTCTGATAAGATAAATGAATTTATTACTCCTACCTTTGCCCATTGTAAAGCATATTCTACATTAATTATTTCTTCCTTTAAGATTCTTAACTTATTAACAATAGCATCTTCTTGAATTTTCCTAACTTCTTCAATTGTTTGGATCGCTTTGATTATTGCATTTGTACTATTTGTGATTGAATTAATGCGGTCTACTGTATTCTTATTAATTATTCTTTGTTTCTCATTGTTTTCTAAAAGTCCTTTGATTCTATCTAACACTATTTCATGGTCTTCGTGGTCAGGGGTTCCAGCTAACCATTTCCATGCTGTACCAAGTATGTCCAGCGAGCGTTTTTTTCGGGGTTTAATGATCTCTAGCTGTTGTTTCACTTGGGTCATATCATGAAGAAGGAATGGCAGTATGGTACTGTTTCTCATAATTTTCGTATATACTTCAGTTTCTAGTTGGTTGATGGCGGATTCATAGTTGGTAAGGTTTAGTACGTGTATCAGTTTAAAGTTTCCGTTTTGTAGTTTAGCTTGTCCCAAATGTATAGGGATCAGCTGTGAGTTCGAGTAGTCAAATATCTGTACGTCGGATTGACAAATTTTAAAAATCGTCAGTAATATTAATAGCACGGACGTCATTGTCTATAAAGAAGAATGTTTTTATGATTTAATATTTTCTTTATGTATAATTCTATTCCTACTATGAATTTTAACTTTATTTCCTAAATCTACTTGTATTTTTTGTTTTTTGTATCTATGATCTAGTTTATCTCTTTTGCCTATTAGTTTTTCGTATACCTCTTGGTCGGGTTGGTAAGTTTAAATCTTGGTGTTTTGGTTTCTCTCTAACATTTTTATTTGAGCTTGGCGCATTTTATCCTTTACGTCAGCGTGTGGAATTTTATTATGAAATATGTCAAAAGGTTTTTTATTGGTCACAGAGTGAATAGTTAAATTATACTGTTGTGCAGCTCTGTAAAATACTTCTATAGTATCTATTAAATGAAATTCCTCTTTTATGCAACGTGCAATTTCTATAAGGGTTGAGTGTACCCTTTCTACCTGTCCGTTGGTTGAACTATGGCGTGGGTCACAGTAAAAAAGTTGAATTTGAAGTCTTTGCATTAGTGTCTTAAATTGATGAGTCGAAAAACCTGGTTCATTGTCTAGTGTCAGTTTCTTTACTGCCGGGAATGTTTGTAAGATTTCTTGAACCTTCCGGTCGAGGTTAAGTTTGTCTTCTGTGTGTCTTATGACAAGAAATTTTGAGTAAGCATCTACGCAAGTAATAAACTTTTGATTTTGCGCGTAGAAAATGTCTAAATGAAGGAACTCTCCCTCTTTTTCGGGAATTGGAGCCACTCCAATTGGAAGTTTATTTGGTTTCCTATCGTATTTTGCTTTATTGCATATATTACAATGTCTAGCATATTCCTTAAAAGATTTTAACATTGATGGCCAGTAGTATTGCGCAAGTACCTGCTTATGATTTTCCTTGCAGCTCCTGTGAGCGCGGATATGTGTTTGCTCTACTATAGCATGTCGATCGTCGGGATTGATCACATCAATGGCGAGTATTCTTGTGTAGACAAATTTAATCCTAAATACGCCTTTAACCGTTTCTTTAAATTCGTATAAATCTTCAGCTGAGCAATGGATTGCGGTTACTACATCAGGCTTAAGAAATTCCAATAAAATTCTTTTCAGGTTTTCTTTGGTGTCGAACTCTATTATGTGTCGAGTCCTGCTAAAGGTCGTGATTTGCTCATGAATAGAGAATGTTGCTCTGTTGAGCAAAATTTGCTGTTTGAATTCATTAAGGGGTTTCGATACTTCTGGAATATCAAAATCGTCACTACTTTCTTTTGAATGTTGAGTACTGTGTAACGACTCCTCACAGGAAATATTGTTTAAAACTTGCCTGGACAGTGCATCGGCGACGACATTTGTTGCGCCGGGTTTGTATATAAACTTTGGGGCGTACTCTTCTATAAAGGACATCCATCTTTTTAATTTGGCATTTGGATTTTTGTTGGAGATTGAAAATGTAAGTGGTTGGTGATCGGTATGTATTTCTAGATCGGAAACGCCATATAAGTAGTTTCTGAGCGTTTTTAGTGCCCAAACTATGGCATACAGCTCTTTCTCGTTAGTGGCGTAGTTTAGTTCTGTAGAGTTAAGTGTTTTAGATATAAATATAAGAGGTTTATTATCCTGAGTTAAAACTGCGCCTATTGCGGCGTTTGACGCATCTGTTGTTAAAACAAATTTCTTTTGGAAATCAGGTTGAGCTAGTTCTACTTGTCCAGCTAAGAGAGTTTTAAGCTTGTTGAATGCTGCGATACCATCTGTATCGAGTTCAATGATGACCTTTTTTGATTGGTTTGTGGATATTTTTCCATTGTCTCCTGCGAGAAATTTGGTTAAAGGTTTCGCCACTTTGGCGTAATTTTGAATAAATTTACGGTAATAGCCCGTCATTCCTAAAAAGCTTCTAAGTTGTCTAAGAGTTCGCGGTCGAGGGTAATTATTAATAGTTTCTATTTTTCTTGGATCTGTTTTGATTACTTCGTTCGCAATAACGTAGCCAAGAAATTCGACTTCTTTCTTAAAAAAGTTTGATTTTTCCACTGAAATCTTCATGTTTGCTTGTTTAAGAGTGTTAATTATTATGTTTAAATGTTCAATATGCTCTTTTAGTGTGTTGGAATAAACAATGATGTCATCGATATATACGTGACAAAATTTTCCAACAAAATTTCTTAGAATGTCATCCATGGCATTTTGAAATATGCTGGGAGCATTCTTCAGGCCAAAGGGCATACGGACAAACTCATATTTCCCATTATTGACCGAGAAGGCAGTTTTACAAATATCTGCCTCCTTCATAAGTATTTGGTGGAATCCTGACTCGAGGTCTATAGTGGAAAAGAATCTCGCTTTTCCAAGGTTTGATAGTATCACATTACAGTCAGGAATTGGATACCTGTAGGCAATTGTTTTCTCATTCAATTTTTTATAGTCGATGACCATACGCAATTTTTGCGTGCCATCGTCATTAATACCCTTTTTTGGGACAACCCAAATTGGTGCATTATAAGGACCTTTACTTTCGCGAATAATACCCTCTTGTAATAATTTTTCAATTTCGGTATTTACAAAGGAGTTAGCGGAGAGAGGATAAGGGTATTGTTTACTCCACACAGGGTCATTAGTTGTTGTTGTTATCTCGGCCCTTACATCGGTTCTAAAGGGTAAATTTGTGTCAATATCTGCGTGTAATTTGGATATATTATTCACTACATTTTGACGTAACTTCTGTAATGCCACATCATTTTCGGTATATTTTTCATTATACAGATTATTCAAAATATTTTCTTCGATAGTTTCCTTATTGGAAAAATTTTTTTTAACGTTTTCTTTTCCATTACCTGATTTTTTTTGTACCTTCCCTTTATCGAGCGTACTTTCTTTGGTTTGCTGATTATTATCTTCATCAGCTACCTCGCTTGTTTTTTTGAAATTTAAAAATTTTTCTGTACGGTTTCCGCACGTTATTGTCCCTGCTTCAAAGTCTAAAATAATATTTGCCCTTCTTAGGAAATTATACCCTATTAAAATATCTGATTCGAGATTTAATATTTCGTAAAATCTTTGTAAGATACCAAATAATTTTATTTCATAATAATGGCTTATGATAGTAAAACCATTAATTGTTCTCACTCTTTTCTTAATAATTAATTCTTTCCGATTTTTAAATAGGTTCGGGCTGCAGTAACAACTAGTAGCGCCGCTGTCTATTAAAATTGTATATCCGCGTCCTGAGTCTCCTGATTTGATAATGTAGGGGAGACCCGGCTTGTATCTAAAAAAGCATCTTCTCTTATATTATTAATTCTTTGCTCTTTTTGGTTTGGCTGATAACTCAATTGTGCGCTTTCATACTGCCTTTTGAACCCTTGTTGGTTATAATTGTTATTTTTGTTATTAGAGGCAGTAGTGTTTTGCTGATATGCTCCAGAATTAGGATAATTTGGACGATTATTGAAATTTGGTTTCTGGTTAACATGTTGCTGTGGTTTGCGCACAACATTGGAAGAGCTACCCAGTTCCATTGGTTCTGGTTTGGGTTGATGGTGATTTTGGGAATTATGGTTTTGAAGATTGCGTTGCGGAAAACACAAAGAATTATTATATTTTTGCGTATTATAATTATTCCGACTATATTGTTGAGCAAAGGTTGCTCGAAGGTTGTTCGACTCGAGCTCTTGTGCCTTGGCCAATGCGTTTGGCAAGTCGCTTGGGGATAGAGAAAAGAGTATATTGGCTAATGGCGGGTTTAGCCCAGTTATAAATACCCTTAGGGCGTATTGCCTGTTCTTTTTATTTAATTCATTTGTTAGTACAATATTAGGACCATGTGTCATTATTGTCTTATTGATCAATGCTGTTAACTTTTTGTTGATTTCATTATAATAATCAATGATGGTTAAGGAGCCTTGGCGCATTACGCTGAGCTCTTGTTCGATTATATGAGGAGGGCGCTTATCAGCGTAAGCGAAATCTAGTCGGCTTAAAATCGCGTCCAAGTTCAGTACAGTGCCATGGTTAGTTAAAATGTCGTTGGCGTCCTCAGTCACTTTATTTCTCAAGATTGACAGGGCTGCGTAATACTTACGACTATTCTTTGTATATAAGCTCATGGAATTATTCGCGGCTTCACGCCAACTTA
>CAXASM010000041.1:0-125062 GCA_963971545.1 Philophylla caesio
AATATTATGTGGTAATGTGTGGTAATATATATATATTCACGTGTACAAAATAAGATCCCGAATAAAGATGATAAAATTTTTGCAAAAAAATCCATATGACCCATTGTTATGAGTATTTGAAAATTTGAACAAAAATTAACTTGCTCCAAAATCGGTCGCGTTTAGACTCAAATGCGTGGAAATACATATATATTCACGTGTACAAAATAAGAACTCGATCAAAGATTGTTATGAAAAGCGTTCTCATACCACATTGCTTTGGATAATCTAGAAAATTTAAACAAAAATTAACTAGCTCCAAAATCGGTCAGCTTTAGACTGAAATGTGTGGTAATTCATATATATTCACGTGTACAAAATAAGAACTGGATTAAAGATGATGAAAGTTTTGCAAAAAAATCCATATGACCCATTGTTATGAGTAGCGTACTCATACTACATACATTGCTTTCGACAATCTTGAAAATTTGAACAAAAATTAACGTGTACAAAATAAGAACTCGAATAGAGATGATGAAATTTTGCAAAAAATCCATATGACGCATTGTTATGAGTAGCATACTCATACCACATTGTTTGGACAATCTTAAAAATTTTAACAAAAATTAAGTTGCTCTAAAATCGGTCGGATTTAGACTCAAATGTGTGTAAATACATCTACATTCACGTGTACAAAATAAGAACTCGATCAAAGATGACGAAATTTTTGCAAAAAATTCCATATGGCGCATTGTTATGAGCAGCGTACTCATACCACATTGCTTTCGACAATCTAAAAAATCTGAACAAAAATTAAGTTGCTCCAAAATCGGTCGGGTTTAGACTCAAATGTGTGGAATTACATATATATTAACGTGTACAAAATAAGAACTCGAATAGAGATGATGAAATTTTTGCAAAAAAATCCATATGACGCATTGTTATGAGTAGCGTACTCATACCACATTGCTTTGGACAATCTTTTAAATTTGAACAAAAATTAACTTGCTCCAAAATCGGTCGGGTTTAGTCTCAAATGTGTGGTAATATATATATATTCACGTGTACAAAATAAGAACTCGATTAAAGATGATGATATTTTTGCAGAAAAAACCATATGACCCACTTTTATGAGTAGCGTACTCATACTACATTGCTTTCGACAATCTTGAAAATTTTAATAAAAATTAAGTTGCTCCAAAATCGGTCGGGTTTACACTCAAATGTGTAGATATACATATATATTAATGTGTACAAAATAAGAACTCGAATAAAGGTGATGAAATTTTTGCAAAAAAATCCATATGACCCATTGTTATGAGTAGCGTACTCATACGACATTGCTATCGACAATTTTGAAAATTTAAACAAAAATTAACTTGCTCCAAAATCGGTCGGGTTTACACTCAAATGTGTGGAAATACATATATATTCACGTGTACAAAATAAGAACTCGAATAAAGATGATGAAATTTTTGCAAAAAATCCATATGACCCATTGTTATGAGTATTTGAAAATTTGAACAAAAATTAACTTGCTCCAAAATCGGTCGAGTTTAGTGTCAAATGTGTGGTAATATATATATATTCACGTGTACATATAAAAACTCGATTAAAGATGATGAAAGTTTAGCAAAAAAATCCATGTGACCCATTGTTATGAGTAGCGTACTCATACTACATACATTGCTTTCGACAATCTTGAAAATTTGAACAAAAATTAACTTGCTCCAAAATCGGTCGGGTTTACACTCAAATGTGTGGAAATACATATATATTCACGTGTACAAAATAAGAACTCGAATAAAGATGAAATTTTTGCAAGAAAATCCATATGACCAATTGTTATGAGTAGCGTACTGTAGTATGAGTACATATAAAAACTCGATTAAAGATGATGAAAGTTTAGCAAAAAAATCCATGTGACCCATTGTTATGAGTAGCGTACTCATACTACATACATTGCTTTCGACAATCTTGAAAATTTGAACAAAAATTAAGTTGCTCCCAAATCGGTCGGGTTTACACTCAAATGTGTAGAAATACATATATATTCACGTGTACAAAATAAGAACTCGAATAAAGGTAAAGCAATTTTTGCAAATAATCCATATGACCCATTGTTATGAGTAGCGTACTCATACGACATTGCTTTCGACAATCTTGAAAATTTGAACAAAAATTAACTTGCTCCAAAATCGGTCGGGTTTACACTCAAATGTGTGGAAATACATATGTATATATTCACGTGTACAAAATAAGAACTCGAATAAAGATGATGAAATTTTTGCAAAAAAATCCATATGACCCATTGTTATGAGTAGCGTACTCATACTACATTGCTTTCGACAATCTTGAAAATTTGAACAAAAATTAAGTTGCTCCCAAATCGGTCGGACTTACACTCAAATGTGTAGAAATACATATATATTCACGTGTACAAAATAACAACTCGAATAAAGGTGAAGAAATTTTTGCAAATAATCCATATGACCCATTGTTATGAGTAGCGTACTCATACGACATTGCTTTCGACAATTTTGAAAATCTAAACAAACATTAACTTGCTCCAAAATCGGTCGGGTTTAGACTCAAATGTGTGGAAATACATATATATTCACGTGTACAAAATAAGAACTCGATTAAAGATGATGAAATTTTTGCAAAAAAGTCCATATGACACATTGTTATGAGTTGCGTACTCATACTACGTTGCTTTCGATAATCTTGGAAATTTGAAAAAAATTTACTTGCTCTAAAACCGGGAGGGTTAAGACTCACATGTGTGGAAATACATCAACATTCATGTGTACAAAATAAGAACTCGATTAAAGATGATGAAATTTTTGCAAAAAAAGCCATATGACACATTGTTATGAGTAGCGTACTCATACGACATTGCTTTCGACAATCTAAAAAATTTGAACAAAAATTAAGTTACTCCAAAATCGGTCGGGTTTAGACTCAAATGTGTGGAAATACCTATATATTAACGTGTACGAAATAAGAACTCGATTAAAGATGATGAAATTTTTGCAAAAAAATCCATATGACCCATTGTTATGAGTAGCGTACTCATACCAAATTGCTTTGGACAATCTTAAAAAATTTAACAAAAATTAAGTGGCCCTAAAATCGGTCGGATTTGGACTCAAATGTGTGTAAATACATCTACATTCACGTGTACAAAATAAGAACTCGATCAAAGATGATGAAATTTTTGCAAAAAATTCCATATGGCGCATTGTTATGAGCAGCGTACTCATACCACATTGTTTTCGACAATCTTGAAAATTTGAACAAAAATTAAGTTGCTCCCAAATCGGTCGGGTTTACACTCAAATGTGTAGAAATACATATATATTCACGTGTACAAAATAAGAACTCGAATAAAGGTGAAGCAATTTTTGCAAATAATCCATATGACCCATTGTTATGAGTAGCGTACTCATACTACATACATTGCTTTCGACAATCTTGAAAATTTGAACAAAAATTAACTTGCTCCAAAATCGGTCGGGTTTACACTCAAATGTGTGGAAATACATATATATTCACGTGCACAAAATAAGAACTCGAATAAAGATGATGAAATTTTTGCAAAAAAATCCATATGATTTTTGTTATGATTGTTATGAGTAGCGTACTCATACTACATTGCTTTCGACAATCTTGAAAATTTGAACAAAAATTAAGTTGCTCCCAAATCGGTCGGGTTTACACTCAAATGTGTAGAAATACATATATATTCACGTGTACAAAATAAGAACTCGAATAAAGGTGAAGCAATTTTTGCAAATAATCCATATGACCCATTGTTATGAGTAGCGTACTCATACGACATTGCTTTCGACAATCTTGAAAATTTGAACAAAAATTAACTTGCTCCAAAATCGGTCGGGTTAACACTCAAATGTGTGGAAATACTTCTACATTCACGTGTACAAAATAAGAACTCGATCAAGGATGATGAAATTTTTGCAAAAAAATCCATATGACCCATTGTTATGAGTATTTGAAAATTTGAACAAAAATTAACTTGCTCCCAAATCGGTCGGGTTTAGTGTCAAATGTGTGGTAAAATATATATATTCACGTGTACAAAATAAGAACTGGATTAAAGATGATGAAAGTTTTGCAAAAAAATCCATATGACCCATTGTTATCAGTAGCGTACTCATACTACATACATTGCTTTCGACAATCTTGAAAATTTGAACAAAAATTAACTTGCTCCAAAATCGGTCGGGTTTAGACTCAAATGTGTGGAAATACATATATATTAATGTGTACAAAATAAGAACTCGAATAAAGGTGATGAAATTTTTGCAAAAAAATCCATATGACCCATTGTTATGAGTAGCGTACTCATACGACATTGCTATCGACAATTTTGAAAATTTAAACAAAAATTAACTTGCTCCAAAATCGGTCGGGTTTAGACTCAAATGTGTGGAAATACTTCTACATTCACGTGTACAAAATAAGAACTCGATTAAAGATGAAGAAATTTTTGCAGAAAAAACCATATGACCCACTTTTATGAGTAGCGTACTCATACTACATTGCTTTCGACAATCTTGAAAATTTGAATAAAAATTAAGTTGCTCCAAAATCGGTCGTGTTTACACTCAAATGTGTAGAAATACATATACATTAATGTGTACAAAATAAGAACTCGAATAAAGGTGATGAAATTTTTGCAAAAAAATCCATATGACCCATTGTTATGAGTAGCGTACTCATACGACATTGCTATCGACAATTTTGAAAATTTAAACAAAAATTAACTTGCTCCAAAATCGGTCGGGTTTAGACTCAAATGTGTGGAAATACATATATATTCACGTGTACAAAATAAGAACTCGATTAAAGATGATGAAATGTTTGCAAAAAAGTCCATATGACACATTGTTATGAGTAGCGTACTCATACTACATACATTGCTTTCGACAATCTTGAAAGTTTGAACAAAAATTAACTTGCTCCAAAATCGGTCGGGTTTACACTCAAATGTGTGGAAATACATACATATATATTCACGTGTACAAAATAAGAACTCGAATAAAGATGATGAAATTTTTGCAAAAAAATCCATATGACCCATTGTTATGAGTAGCGTACTCATACTACATTGCTTTCGACAATTTTGAAAAATTGAACAAAAATTAAGTTGCTCCCAAATCGGTCGGGTTTACACTCAAATGTGTAGAAATACATATATATTCACGTGTACAAAATAAAAACTCGAATAAAGGTGAAGCAATTTTTGCAAAAAAATCCATATGACCCATTGTTATGAGTATTTGAAAATTTGAACAAAAATTAACTTGCTCCAATATCGGTCGGGTTTAGTGTCAAATGAGTGGTAATATATATATATTCACGTGTACAAAATAAGAACTCGACCAGAGATGATGAAATTTTTGCAAAAAAATCCATATGACCCATTGTTATGAGTATTTGAAAATTTGAACAAAAATTAACTTGCTCCAAAATCGGTCGGGTTTAGTGTCAAATCTGTGGTAATATATATATATTCACGTGTACAAAATAAGAACTCGATTAAAGATGATGAAAGTTTAGCAAAAAATTCCATGTGACCCATTGTTATGAGTAGCGTACTCATACTACATACATTGCTTTCGACAATCTTGAAAATTTGAACAAAAATTAACTTGCTCCAAAATCGGTCGGGTTTACACTCAAATGTGTGGAAATACATATATATTCACGTGTACAAAATAAGAACTCGAATAAAGATGATGAAATTTTTGCAAAAAAATCCATATGACCCATTGTTATGAGTAGCGTACTCATACTACATTGCTTTCGACAATCTTGAAAATTTGAACAAAAATTAAGTTGCTCCCAAATCGGTCGGGTTTACACTCAAATGTGTAGAAATACATATATATTCACGTGTACAAAATAAGAACTCGAATAAAGGTGAAGCAATTTTTGCAAATTATCCATATGACCCATTGTTATGAGTAGCGTACTCATACGACATTGCTTTCGACAATCTTGAAAATTTGAACAAAAATTAACTTGCTCCAAAATCGGTCTGGTTTACACTCAAATGTGTGGAAATACATATGCATATATTCACGTGTACAAAATAAGAACTCGAATAAAGATGATGAAATTTTTGCAAAAAAATCCATATGACCCATTGTTATGAGTAGCGTACTCATACTACATTGCTTTCGACAATCTTGAAAATTTGAACAAAAATTAAGTTGCTCCCAAATCGGTCGGATTTACACTCAAATGTGTAGAAATACATATATATTCACGTGTACAAAATAAGAACTCGAATAAAGGTGAAGAAATTTTTGCAAATAATCCATATGACCCATTGTTATGAGTAGCGTACTCATACGACATTGCTTTCGACAATCTTGAAAATTTGAACAAACATTAACTTGCTCCAAAATCGGTCGGGTTTAGACTCAAATGTGTGGAAATACATATATATTAACGTGTACGAAATAAGAACTCGATTAAAGATCATGAAATTTTTGCAAAAAAATCCATATGACCCATTGTTATGAGTAGCGTACTCATACGACATTGCTTTCGACAATCTAAAAAATTTTAAAAAATTAAGTTGCTCCAAAATCGGTCGGGTTTAGACTCAAATATGTGGAAGTACATCTATTTTTACAGCTACCAAATAAGAACTCGATTAAAGATGATGAAATGTTTGCAAAAGAATCCATATGACACATTGTTATGAGTAGCGTACTCATACCACATTGCTTTGCACAATCTTAAAAATTTGAACAAAAATTAAGTTGCTCCAAAATCGGTCGGATTTAGACTCAAATGTGTGGAAATACATCTACATTCACGTGTACAAAATAAGAACTCGATCAAAGATAATGAAATTTTTGCAAAAAAATCCATATGACCCATTGTTATGAGTAGCGTACTCATATCACATTGCTTTCGACAATCTAAAAAATTTGAACAATAAAACAATAATTAAGTTGCTCCAAAATCGGTCGGATTTAGACTCAAATGTGTGGAAATACATATATATTCACCTGTACAAAATAAGAACCCGAATGAAGATGATGAAATTTTTGCAAAAAAATCCATATAACGCATTGTTATGAGTAGCATACTCATACCACATTGCTTTCGACAATCTAAAAAATTTTAACAAAAATTAAGGTGCTCCAAAATCGGTCGGGTTAAGACTCAAATGTGTGGAATTACATATATGTATATTAACGTGTACAAAATAAGAACTCGAATAGAGATGATGAAATTTTTGAAAAAAAATCCATATGACGCATTGTTATGAGTAGCGTACTCATACCAAATTGCTTTGGACAATCTTAAAAATTTTAACAAAAATTAAGATGCTCTAAAATCGGTCGGATTTAGACTCAATTGTGTGTAAATACATCTACATTCACGTGTAAAAAATAAGAACTCGATCAAAGATGATGAAATTTTTGCAAAAAATTCCATATGGCGCATTGTTATGAGAAGCGTACTCATACCACATTGCTTTCGACAATCTAAAAAATCTGAAAAAAATTAAGTTGCTCCAAAATCGGTCGGGTTTATACTCAAACGTGTGGAATTACATATATATTAACGTGTACAAAATATGAACTCGAATAGAGATGATGAAATTTTTGCAAAAAAATCCATATGACGCATTGTTATGAGTAGCGTACTCATACCACATTGCTTTCGACAATCTTAAAAATTTGAACAAAAATTAACTTGCTCCAAAATCGGTCGGGTTTAGACTCAAATATGTGGAAATACATACATATTCACGTGTAAAAAATAAGAACCCGAATAAAGATGATGAAATGTTTGCAAAAAAGTCCATATGACACATTGTTATGAGTAGCGTACTCATACTACATACATTGCTTTCGACAATCTTGAAAATTTGAACAAAAATTAACTTGCTCCAAAATCGGTCGGGTTTACACTCAAATGTGTGAAAATACATATATATTCACGTGTACAAAATAAGAACTCGAATAAAGATGATGCAATTTTTGCAAAAAAATCCATATGACCCATTGTTATGAGTATTTGAAAATTTGAACAAAAATTAACTTGCTCCAAAATCGGTCGGGTTTAGTGTCAAATGTGTGGTAATATATATATATTCACGTGTACAAAATAAGAACTCGATCAGAGATGATGAAATTTTTGCAAAAAAATCCATATGACCCATTGTTATGAGTATTTGAAAATTTGAACAAAAATTAACTTGCTCCAAAATCGGTCGGGTTTAGTGTCAAATGTGTGGTAATATATATATATTCACGTGTACAAAATAAGAACTCGATTAAAGATGATGAAAGTTTAGCAAAAAAATCCATATGACCCATTGTTATGAGTAGCGTACTCATACTACATACATTGCTTTCGACAATCTTGAAAATTTGAACAACAATTAACTTGCTCCAAAATCGGTCGGGTTTACACTCAAATGTGTGGAAATACATATATATTCACGTGTACAAAATAAGAACTCGAATAAAGATGATGAAATTTTTGCAAAAAAATCCATATGACCCATTGTTATGAGTAGCGTACTCATACTACTTTGCTTTCGACAATTTTGAAAATTTGAATAAAAATTAAGTTGCTCCAAAATTGGTCGGGTTTACACTCAAATGTGTAGAAATACATATATATTCATGTGTACAAAATAAGAACTCGAATAAAGGTGATGAAATTTTTGCAAAAAAATCCATATGACCCATTGTTATGAGTAGCGTACTCATACGACATTGCTATCGACAATTTTGAAAATTTAAACAAAAATTAACTTGCTCCAAAATCGGTGGGGTTTAGACTCAAATGTGTGGAAATACATATATATTCACGTGTACAAAATAAGAACTCGATTAAAGATGATGAAATGTTTGCAAAAAAGTCCATATGACACATTGTTATGAGCAGCGTTTTCATACCACATTGCTTTCGACAATCTAAAAAATTTGAACAAAAATTAACTTGCTCTACATTCACGTGTACAAAATAAGAACTAGATCAGAGATGATGAAATTTTTGCAAAAAAATCCATATGACTCATTGTTATGAGTATTTGAAAATTTGAACAAAAATTAACTTGCTCCAAAATCGGTCGGGTTTAGTGTCAAATGTGTGGTAATATATATATATTCACGTGTACAAAATAAGAACTCGATTAAAGATGATGAAAGTTTAGCAAAAAAATCCATATGACCCATTGTTATGAGTAGCGTACTCATACTACATACATTGCTTTCGACAATCTTGAAAATTTGAACAAAATTAACTTGCTCCAAAATCGGTCGGGTTTACACTCAAATGTGTGGAAATACATATATATTCACGTGTACAAAATAAGAACTCGAATAAAGATGATGGAATTTTTGCAAAAAAATCCATATGACCCATTGTTATGAGTATTTGAAAATTTGAACAAAAATTAACTTGCTCCAAAATCGGTCGGGTTTAGTGTCAAATGTGTGGTAATATATATATATTCACGTGTACAAAATAAGAACTCGATAAAAGATGATGAAAGTTTAGCAAAAAAATCCATATGACCCATTGTTATGAGTAGCGTACTCATACTACATACATTGCTTTCGACAATCTTGAAAATTTGAACAACAATTAACTTGCTCCAAAATCGGTCGGGTTTACACTCAAATGTGTGGAAATACATATATATTCACGTATACAAAATAAGAACTCGAATAAAGATGATGGAATTTTTGCAAAAAAATCCATATGACCCATTGTTATGAGTAGCGTACTCATACTACATTGTTTCGACAATCTTGAAAATTTGAACAAAAATTAAGTTGCTCCAAAATCGGTCGGGTTTAGACTCAAATGTGTGGAAATACATATATTTTTAGGGATACAAAATAAGAACTCGATTAAAGATGATTAAATGTTCGCAAAAGAAGCCATATGACACATTGTTATGAGTAGCGTACTCATACCACATTGCTTTGGACAAACTTGAAAATTTTAACAAAAATTAACTTGCTCCAAAATCGGTCGGGTTTAGAATCAAATGTCTGGAAATACATCTACATTCACGTGAACAAAATAAGAACACGATCAAAGATTGTTATGAAAAGCGTACTCATACCACATTTCTTTGGATAATCTAGAAAATTTAAACAAAAATTAACTAGCTCCAAAATCGGTCAGCTTTAGACTCAAATGTGTGGTAATTCATATATATTCACGTGTACAAAATAAGAACTGGATTAAAGATGATGAAAGTTTTGCAAAAAAATCCATATGACCCATTGTTATGAGTAGCGTACTCATACTACATACATTGCTTTCGACAATCTTGAAAATTTGAACAAAAATTAACTTGCTCCAAAATCGGTCGGGTTTAGACTCAAATGTGTGGAAATACATCTACATTCACGTGTACAAAATAAGAACTCGGTCAAGGATGATGAAATTTTTGGAAAAAAATCCATATGACCCATTGTTATGAGTATTTGAAAATTTGAACAAAAATTAACTTGCTCCAAAATCGGTCGGGTTTAGTGTCAAATGTGTGGTAATATATATATATTCACGTGTACAAAATAAGAACTCGATTAAAGATGATGAAATGTTTGCAAAAAGATCCATATGACCCATTGTTATGAGTAGCGTGCTCATACTACGTACATTACTTTCGACAATCTAAAAAATTTGAACAAAAATTAACTTGCTCCAAAATCGCTCGGGTTTACACTCAAATGTGTGGAAATACATATATATTCACGTGTACAAAATAAGAACCCGAATAAAAATAATGAAATTTTTGTAAAAAAATCCATATGACGCATTGTTATGAGTATTTGAAAATTTGAACAAAAATTAACTTGCTCCAAAATCGGTCGGGTTTAGTGTCAAATGTGTGGTAATATATATATATTCACGTGTACAAAATAAGAACTCGATAAAAGATGATGAAAGTTTAGCAAAAAAATCCATATGACCCATTGTTATGAGTAGCGTACTCATACTACATACATTGCTTTCGACAATCTTGAAAATTTGAACAACAATTAACTTGCTCCAAAATCGGTCGGGTTTACACTCAAATGTGTGGAAATACATATATATTCACGTATACAAAATAAGAACTCGAATAAAGATGATGGAATTTTTGCAAAAAAATCCATATGCCACATTGTTATGAGTAGCGTACTCATACTACATTGTTTCGACAATCTTGAAAATTTGAACAAAAATTAAGTTGCTCCAAAATCGGTCGGGTTTAGACTCAAATGTGTGGAAATACATATATTTTTAGGGATACAAAATAAGAACTCGATTAAAGATGATTAAATGTTCGCAAAAGAAGCCATATGACACATTGTTATGAGTAGCGTACTCATACCACATTGCTTTGGACAAACTTGAAAATTTTAACAAAAATTAACTTGCTCCAAAATCGGTCGGGTTTAGAATCAAATGTCTGGAAATACATCTACATTCACGTGAACAAAATAAGAACACGATCAAAGATTGTTATGAAAAGCGTACTCATACCACATTTCTTTGGATAATCTAGAAAATTTAAACAAAAATTAACTAGCTCCAAAATCGGTCAGCTTTAGACTCAAATGTGTGGTAATTCATATATATTCACGTGTACAAAATAAGAACTGGATTAAAGATGATGAAAGTTTTGCAAAAAAATCCATATGACCCATTGTTATGAGTAGCGTACTCATACTACATACATTGCTTTCGACAATCTTGAAAATTTGAACAAAAATTAACTTGCTCCAAAATCGGTCGGGTTTAGACTCAAATGTGTGTAAATACATCTACATTCACGTGTACAAAATAAGAACTCGGTCAAGGATGATGAAATTTTTGCAAAAAAATCCATATGACCCATTGTTATGAGTATTTGAAAATTTGAACAAAAATTAACTTGCTCCAAAATCGGTCGGGTTTAGTGTCAAATGTGTGGTAATATATATATATTCACGTGTACAAAATAAGAACTCGATTAAAGATGATGAAATGTTTGCAAAAAGATCCATATGACCTATTGTTATGAGTAGCGTGCTCATCCTACGTACATTACTTTCGACAATCTAAAAAATTTGAACAAAAATTAACTTGCTCCAAAATCGGTCGGGTTTAGACTCAAATGTGTGTAAATACATCTACATTCACGTGTACAAAATAAGAACTCGATCAAGGATGATGAAATTTTTGCAAAAAAATCCATATGACCCATTGTTATGAGTAGCGTACTCATACTACGTACATTACTTTCGACAATCTAAAAAATTTGAACAAAAATTAACTTGCTCCAAAATCGGTCGGGTTTAGTGTCAAATGTGTGGTAATATATATATATTCACGTGTACAAAATAAGAACTCGATTAAAGATGATGAAATGTTTGCAAAAAGATCCATATGACCCATTGTTATGAGTAGCGTACTCATACTACGTACATTACTTTCGACAATCTAAAAAATTTGAACAAAAATTAACTTGCTCCAAAATCGCTCGGGTTTACACTCAAATGTGTGGAAATACATATATATTCATGTGTACAAAATAAGAACTCGAATAAAGGTGATGAAATTTTTGCAAAAAAATCCATATGACCCATTGTTATGAGTAGCGTACTCATACTACATACATTGCTTTCGACAATCTTGAAAATTTGAACAACAATTAACTTGCTCCAAAATCGGTCGGGTTTACACTCAAATGTGTGGAAATACATATATATTCACGTATACAAAATAAGAACTCGAATAAAGATGATGAAATTTTTGCAAAAAAAACCATATGACCCATTGTTATGAGTAGCGTACTCATACTACTTTGCTTTCGACAATTTTGAAAATTTGAATAAAAATTAAGTTGCTCCAAAATCGGTCGGATTTAGACTCAAATGTGTGGAAATACATATATATTCACGTGTACAAAATAAGAACCCGAATGAAGATGATGAAATTTTTGCAAAAAAATCCATATAACGCATTGTTATGAGTAGCATACTCATACCACATTGCTTTCGACAATCTAAAACATTTTAACAAAAATTAAGGTGCTCCAAAATCGGTCGGGTTAAGACTCAAATGTGTGGAATTACATATATGTATATTAACGTGTACAAAATAAGAACTCGAATAGAGATGATGAAATTTTTGAAAAAAAATCCATATGACGCATTGTTATGAGTAGCGTACTCATACCAAATTGCTTTGGACAATCTTAAAAATTTTAACAAAAATTAAGTTGCTCTAAAATCGGTCGGATTTAGACTCAAATGTGTGGAAATACATCAACATTCACGTGTACAAAATAAGAACTCGATCAAAGATGATGAAATTTTTGCAAAAAAATCCATATGACCCATTGTTATGAGTAGCGTACTCATATCACATTGCTTTCGACAATCTAAAAAATTTGAACAATAAAACAATAATTAAGTTGCTCCAAAATCGGTCGGATTTAGATTCAAATGTGTGGTAATATATATATATATTCACGTGTACAAAATAAGAACTCGATTAAAGATGATGAAAGTTTTGCAAAAAAATCCATATGACCCATTGTTATGAGTAGCGTACTCATACTACATACATTGCTTTCGACAATCTTGAAAATTTGAACAAAAATTAACTTGCTCCAAAATCGGTCGGGTTTACACTCAAATGTGTGGAAATACTTCTACATTCACGTGTACAAAATAAGAACTCGATCAAGGATGATGAAATTTTTGCAAAAAAATCCATATGACCCATTGTTATGAGTATTTGAAAATTTGAACATAAATTAACTTGCTCCCAAATCGGTCGGGTTTAGTGTCAAATGTGTGGTAAAATATATATATTCACGTGTACAAAATAAGAACTGGATTAAAGATGATGAAAGTTTTGCAAAAAAATCCATATGACCCATTGTTATGAGTAGCGTACTCATACTACATACATTGCTTTCGACAATCTTGAAAATTTGAACAAAAATTAACTTGCTCCAAAATCGGTCGGTTTTACACTCAAATGTGTGGAAATACTTCTACATTCACGTGTACAAAATAAGAACTCGATCAAGGATGATGAAATTTTTGCAAAAAAATCCATATGACCCATTGTTATGAGTATTTGGAAATTTTAACAAAAATTAACTTGCTCCCAAATCGGTCGGGTTTAGTGTCAAATGTGTGGTAAAATATATATATTCACGTGTACAAAATAAGAACTCGAATAGAGATGATGAAATTTTTGCAAAAAAATCCATATGACGCATTGTTATGAGTTAACTTGCTCCAAAATCGGTCGGGTTTTGTCTCAAATGTGTGGTAATACATATATATTCACGTGTACAAAATAAGAACTCGATTAAAGATGAAGAAATTTTTGCAGAAAAAACCATATAACCCACTTTTATAAGTAGCGTACTCATACTACATTGCTTTCGACAATCTTGAAAATTTGAATAAAAATTAAGTTGCTCCAAAATCGGTCGGGTTTACACTCAAATGTGTAGAAATACATATATATTAATGTGTACAAAATAAGAACTCGAATAAAGGTGATGAAATTTTTGCAAAAAAATCCATATGACCCATTGTTATGAGTAGCGTACTCATACGACATTGCTATCGACAATTTTGAAAATTTAAACAAAAATTAACTTGCTCCAAAATCGGTCGGGTTTAGACTCAAATGTGTGGAAATACATATATATTCACGTGTACAAAATAAGAACTCGATTAAAGATGATGAAATGTTTGCAAAAAAGTCCATATGACACATTGTTATGAGTAGCGTACTCATACTACATACATTGCTTTCGACAATCTTGAAAATTTGAACAAAAATTAACTTGCTCCAAAATCGGTCGGGTTTACACTCAAATGTGTGGAAATACATATATATTCACGTGTACAAAATAAGAACTCGAATAAAGATGATGAAATTTTTGCAAAAAAATCCATATGACCCATTGTTATGAGTAGCGTACTCATACTACATTGCTTTCGACAATCTTAAAAAAATTGAACAAAAATTTAGTTGCTCCCAAATCGGTCGGGTTTACACTCAAATGTGTAGAAATACATATATATTCACGTGTACAAAATAAGAACTCGAATAAAGGTGTAGCAATTTTTGCAAAAAAATCCATATGACCCATTGTTATGAGTATTTGAAAATTTGAACAAAAATTAAGTTGCTCCCAAATCGGTCGGGTTTACACTCAAATGTGTAGAAATACATATATATTCACGTGTACAAAATAAGAACTCGAATAAAGATGATGAAATTTTTGCAAAAAAATCCATATGACCCATTGTTATGAGTATTTGAAAATTTGAACAAAAATTAACTTGCTCCAAAATCGGTCGGGTTTAGTGTCAAATGTGTGGTAATATATATATATTCACGTGTACAAAATAAGAACTCGATCAGAGATGATGAAATTTTTGCAAAAAAATCCATATGACCCATTGTTATGAGTATTTGAAAATTTGAACAAAAATTAACTTGCTCCAAAATCGGTCGGGTTTAGTGTCAAATCTGTGGTAATATATATATATATTCACGTGTACAAAATAAGAACTCGAATAAAGGTGAAGCAATTTTTGCAAATAATCCATATGACCCATTGTTATGAGTAGCGTACTCATACGACATTGCTTTCGACAATCTTGAAAATTTGAACAAAAATTAACTTGCTCCAAAATCGCTCGGGTTTACACTCTAATGTGTGGAAATACATATATATTCACGTGTACAAAATAAGAACTCGAATAAAGATGATGAAATTTTTGCAAAAAAATCCATATGACCCATTGTTATGAGTAGCGTACTCATACCACATTGCTTTCGACAATCTAAAAAATCTGAACAAAAATTAAGTTGCTCCAAAATCGGTCGGGTTTAGACTCAAATGTGTGGAATTACATATATATTAACGTGTACAAAATATGAACTCGAATAGAGATGATGAAATGTTTGCAAAAAAGTCCATATGACACATTGTTATGTGTAGCGTACTCATACTACATACATTGCTTTCGACAATCTTGAAAATTTGAACCAAAATTAGCTTGCTCCAAAATCGGTCGGGTTTACACTCAAATGTGTGGAAATACATATATATTCACGTGTACAAAATAAGAACTCGAATAAAGATGATGAAATTTTTGCAAAAAAATCCATATGACCCATTGTTATGAGTAGCGTACTCATACTACATTGCTTTCGACAATCTTGAAAATTTTAACAAAAATTAAGTTGCTCCCAAATCGGTCGGGTTTACACTCAAATGTGTAGAAATACATATATATTCACGTGTACAAAATAAGAACTCGAATAGAGGTGAAGCAATTTTTGCAAATAATCCATATGACCCATTGTTATGAGTAGCGTACTCATACGACATTGCTTTCGACAATCTTGAAAATTTGAACAAAAATTAACTTGCTCCAAAATCGGTCGGGTTTACACTCAAATGTGTGGAAATACTTCTACATTCACGTGTACAAAATAAGAACTCGATCAAGGATGATGAAATTTTTGCAAAAAAATCCATATGACCCATTGTTATGAGTATTTGAAAATTTGAACAAAAATTAACTTGCTCCCAAATCGGTCGGGTTTAGTGTCAAATGTGTGGTAAAATATATATATTCACGTGTACAAAATAAGAACTGGATTAAAGATGATGAAATTTTTGCAAAAAAATCCATATGACCCATTGTTATGAGTAGCGTACTCATACTACATTGCTTTCGACAATCTTGAAAATTTGAACAAAAATTAACTTGCTCCAAAATCGCTCGGGTTTACACTCTAATGTGTGGAAATACATATATATTCACGTGTACAAAATAAGAACTCGAATAAAGATAATGAAATTTTTGCAAAAAAATCCATATGACCCATTGTTATGAGTAGCGTACTCATACCACATTGCTTTCGACAATCTAAAAAATCTGAACAAAAATTAAGTTGCTCCAAAATCGGTCGGGTTTAGACTCAAATGTGTGGAATTACATATATATTAACGTGTACAAAATATGAACTCGAATAGAGATGATGAAATGTTTGCAAAAAAGTCCATATGACACATTGTTATGTGTAGCGTACTCATACTACATACATTGCTTTCGACAATCTTGAAAATTTGAACCAAAATTAGCTTGCTCCCAAATCGGTCGGGTTTACACTCAAATGTGTAGAAATACATATATATGCACGTGTACAAAATAAGAACTCGAATTAAGGTGAAGCAATTTTTGCAAAAAAATCCATATGACCCATTGTTATGAGTATTTGAAAATTTGAACAAAAATTAACTTGCTCCAAAATCGGTCGGGGTTAGTGTCAAATGTGTGGTAATATATATATTCACGTGTACAAAATAAGAACTCGATCAGAGATGATGAAATTTTTGCAAAAAAATCCATATGACCCATTGTTATGAGTATTTGAAAATTTGAACAAAAATTAACTTGCTCCAAAATCGGTCGGGTTTAGTGTCAAATCTGTGGTAATATATATATATTCACGTGTACAAAATAAGAACTCGATTAAAGATGATGAAAGTTTAGCAAAAAAATCCATGTGACCCATTGTTATGAGTAGCGTACTCATACTACATACATTGCTTTCGACAATCTTGAAAATTTGAACAAGAATTAACTTGCTCCAAAATCGGTCGGGTTTACACTCAAATGTGTGGAAATACATATATATTCACGTGTACAAAATAAGAACTCGAATAAAGATGATGAAATTTTTGCAAAAAAATCCATATGACCCATTGTTATGAGTAGCGTCCTCATACTACATTGCTTTTGACAATCTTGAAAATTTTAACAAAAATTAAGTTGCTCCCAAATCGGTCGGGTTTACACTCAAATGTGTAGAAATACATATATATTCACGTGTACAAAATAAGAACTCGAACAAAGGTGAAGCAATTTTTGCAAATAATCCATATGACCCATTGTTATGAGTAGCGTACTCATACTACTTTGCTTTCGACAATTTTGAAAATTTGAATAAAAATTAAGTTGCTCCAAAATTGGTCGGGTTTACACTCAAATGTGTGGAAATACATATATATTCACGTGTACAAAATAAGAACTCGAATAAAGATGATGAAATTTTTGCAAAAAAATCCATATGACCCATTGTTATGAGCAGCGTACTCATACTACATTGCTTTCGACAATCTTGAAAATTTGAACAAAAATTAACTTGCTCCAAAATCGGTCGGGTTTACACTCAAATGTGGGGAAATACATATATATTCACGTGTACAAAATAAGAACCCGAATAAAGATAATGAAATTTTTGCAAAAAAATCCATATGACGCATTGTTATGAGTACCATACTCATACCAAATTGCTTTCGACAATCTAAAAAATTTGAACAAAATTTAAGTTGCTCCAAAATCGTTCGGTTTTAGACTCAAATGTGTGGAATTACATATATAATAATGTGTACAGAATAAGAACTCGAATAGAGATGATGAAATTTTTGCAAAAAAATCCATATGACGCATTGTTATGAGTTCGGTCGGGTTTTGTCTCAAATGTGTGGTAATACATATATATTCACGTGTACAAAATAAGAACGCGATTAAAGATGAAGAAATTTTTGCAGAAAAAACCATATGACCCACTTTTATGAGTAGCGTACTCATACTACATTGCTTTCGACAATCTTGAAAATTTGAATAAAAATTAAGTTGCTCCAAAATCGGTCGGGTTTACACTCAAATGTGTGGAAATACATATATATTCACGTGTACAAAATAAGAACTCGAATAAAGATGATGAAATTTTTGCAAAAAAATCCATATGACCCATTGTTATGAGTAGCGTACTCATACTACTTTGCTTTCGACAATTATGAAAATTTGAATAAAAATTAAGTTGCTCCAAAATTGGTCGGGTTTACACTCAAATGTGTAGAAATACATATATATTCATGTGTACAAAATAAGAACTCGAATAAAGGTGATGAAATTTTTGCAAAAAAATCCATATGACCCATTGTTATGAGTAGCGTACTCATACGACATTGCTATCGACAATTTTGAAAATTTAAACAAAAATTAACTTGCTCCAAAATCGGTCGGGTTTACACACAAATGTGTAGAAATACATATATATTCACGTGTACAAAATAAGAACTCGAATAAAGGTGAAGCAATTTTTGCAAATAATCCATATGACCCATTGTTATGAGTAGCGTACTCATACGACATTGCTTTCGACAATCTTGAAAATTTGAACAAAAATTAACTTGCTCCAAAATCGGTCGGGTTTACACTCAAATGTGTGGAAATACTTCTACATTCACGTTTACAAAATAAGAACTCGATCAGAGATGATGAAATTTTTGCAAAAAAATCCATATGACCCATTGTTATGAGTATTTGAAAATTTGAACAAAAATTAACTTGCTCCAAAATCGGTCGGGTTTAGTGTCAAATGTGTGGTAATATATATATATTCACGTGTACAAAATAAGAACTCGATTAAAGATGATGAAAGTTTAGCAAAAAAATCCATATGACCCATTGTTATGAGTAGCGTACTCATACTACATACATTGCTTTCGACAATCTTGAAAATTTGAACAACAATTAACTTGCTCCAAAATCGGTCGGGTTTACACTCAAATGTGTGGAAATATATATATATCCACGTGTACAAAATAAGAACTCGAATAAAGATGATGGAATTTTTGCAAAAAAATCCATATGACCCATTGTTATGAGTATTTGAAAATTTGAACAAAAATTAACTTGCTCCAAAATCGGTCGGGTTTAGTGTCAAATGTGTGGTAATATATATATATTCACGTGTACAAAATAAGACCTCGATTAAAGATGATGAAAGTTTAGCAAAAAAATCCATATGACCCATTGTTATGAGTAGCGTACTCATACTACATACATTGCTTTCGACAATCTTGAAAATTTCAACAACAATTAACTTGCTCCAAAATCGGTCGGGTTTACACTCAAATGTGTGGAAATACATATATATTCACGTGTACAAAATAAGAACTCGAATAAAGATGATGAAATTTTTGCAAAAAAATCCATATGACCCATTGTTATGAGTAGCGTACTCATACTACTTTGCTTTTGACAATTTTGAAAATTTGAATAAAAATTAAGTTGCTCCAAAATCGGTCGGATTTAGACTCAAATGTGTGGAAATACATATATACTCACGTGTACAAAATAAGAACTCGAATAGAGATGATGAAATTTTTGCAAAAAAATCCATATGACGCATTGTTATGAGTTAACTTGCTCCAAAATCGGTCGGGTTTTGTCTCAAATGTGTGGTAATACATATATATTCACGTGTACAAAATAAGAACTCGATTAAAGATGAAGAAATTTTTGCAGAAAAATCGTATGACCCACTTTTATGAGTAGCGTACTCATACTACATTGCTTTCGACAATCTTGAAAATTTGAATAAAAATTAAGTTGCTCCAAAATCGGTCGGGTTTACACTCAAATGTGTAGAAATACATATATATTAATGTGTACAAAATAAGAACTCGAATAAAGGTGATGAAATTTTTGCAAAAAAATCCATATGACCCATTGTTATGAGTAGCGTACTCATACGACATTGCTATCGACAATTTTGAAAATTTAAACAAAAATTAACTTGCTCCAAAATCGGTCGGGTTTAGACTCAAATGTGTGGAAATACATATATATTCACGTGTACAAAATAAGAACTCGATTAAAGATGATGAAATGTTTGCAAAAAAGTCCATATGACACATTGTTATGAGTAGCGTACTCATACTACATACATTGCTTTCGACAATCTTGAAAATTTGAACAAAAATTAACTTGCTCCAAAATAGGTCGGGTTTACACTCAAATGTGTGGAAATACATATATATTCACGTGTACAAAATAAGAACTCGAATAAAGATGATGAAATTTTTGCAAAAAAATCCATATGACCCATTGTTATGAGTAGCGTACTCATACTACATTGCTTTCGACAATCTTAAAAAAATTGAACAAAAATTAAGTTGCTCCCAAATCGGTCGGGTTTACACTCAAATGTGTAGAAATACATATATATTCACGTGTACAAAATAAGAACTCGAATAAAGGTGAAGCAATTTTTGCAAAAAAATCCATATGACCCATTGTTATGAGTATTTGAAAATTTGAACAAAAATTAACTTGCTCCAAAATCGGTCGGGTTTAGTGTCAAATGTGTGGTAATATATATATATTCACGTGTACAAAATAAGAACTCGATCAGAGATGATGAAATTTTTGCAAAAAAATCCATATGACCCATTGTTATGAGTATTTGAAAATTTTAAAAAAAATTAACTTGCCCCAAAATCGGTCGAGTTTAGTGTCAAATCTGTGGTAATATATATATATTCACGTCTACAAAATAAGAACTCGATTAAAGATGATGAAAGTTTAGCAAAAAAATCTATGTGACCCATTGTTATGAGTAGCGTACTCATACTACATACATTGCTTTCGACAATCTTGAAAATTTGAACAAAAATTAACTTGCTCCAAAATCGGTCGGGTTTAAACTCAAATGTGTGGAAATACATATATATTCACGTGTACAAAATAAGAACTCGAATAAAGATGATGAAATTTTTGCAAAAAAATCCATATGACCCATTGTTATGAGTAGCGTACTCATACTACATTGCTTTCGACAATCTTGAAAATTTTAACAAAAATTAAGTTGCTCCCAAATCGGTCGGGTTTACACTCAAATGTGTAGAAATACATATATATTCACGTGTACAAAATAAGAACTCGAATAAAGGTGAAGCAATTTTTGCAAATAATCCATATGACCCATTGTTATGAGTAGCGTACTCATACGACATTGCTTTCGACAATCTTGAAAATTTGAACAAAAATTAACTTGCTCCAAAATCGGTCGGGTTTACACTCAAATGTGTGGAAATACATATATATTCACGTGTACAAAATAAGAACTCGAATAAAGGTGAAGCAATTTTTGCAAATAATACATATGACCCATTGTTATGAGTAGCGTACTCATACGACATTGCTTTCGACAATCTTGAAAATTTGAACAAAAATTAACTTGCTCCAAAATCGGTCGGGATTACACTCAAATGTGTAGAAATACATATATATTCACGTGTACAAAATAAGAACTCGAATAAAGGTGAAGCAATTTTTGCAAATAATACATATGACCCATTGTTATGAGTAGCGTACTCATACGACATTGCTTTCGACAATCTTGAAAATTTGAACAAAAATTAACTTGCTCCAAAATCGGTCGGGATTACACTCAAATGTGTGGAAATACTTCTACATTCACGTGTACAAAATAAGAACTCGTTCAAGGATGATGAAATTTTTGCAAAAAAATCCATATGACCCATTGTTATGAGTATTTGAAAATTTGAACAAAAATTAACTTGCTCCCAAATCGGTCGGGTTTAGTGTCAAATGTGTGGTAAAATATTATATTCACGTGTACAAAATAAGAACTGGATTAAAGATGATGAAAGTTTTGGAAAAAAATCCATATGACCCATTGTTATGAGTAGCGTACTCATACTACATACATTGCTTTCGACAATCTTGAAAATTTGAACAAAAATTAACGTGTACAGAATAAGAACTCGAATAGAGATGATGAAATTTTTGCAAAAAAATCCATATGACGCATTGTTATGAGTTAACTTGCTCCAAAATCGGTCGGGTTTTGTCTCAAATGTGTGGTAATACATATATATTCACGTGTACAAAATAAGAACTCGATTAAAGATGAAGAAATTTTTGCAGAAAAAACCATATGACCCACTTTTATGAGTAGCGTACTCATACTACATTGCTTTCGACAATCTTGAAAATTTGAATAAAAATTAAGTTGCTCAAAAATCGGTCGGGTTTACACTCAAATGTGTAGAAATACATATATATTAATGTGTACAAAATAAGAACTCGAATAAAGGTGATGAAATTTTTGCAAAAAAATCCATATGACCCATTGTTATGAGTAGCGTACTCATACGACATTGCTATCGACAATTTTGAAAATTTAAACAAAAATTAACTTGCTCTAAAATCGGTCGGGTTTAGACTCAAATGTGTGGAAATACATATATATTCACGTGTACAAAATAAGAACTCGATTAAAGATGATGAAATGTTTGCAAAAAAGTCCATATGACACATTGTTATGAGTAGCGTACTCATACTACATACATTGCTTTCGACAATCTTGAAAATTTGAACAAAAATTAACTTGCTCCAAAATCGGTCGGGTTTACACTCAAATGTGTGGAAATACATATATATTCACGTGTACAAAATAAGAACTCGAATAGCGATGATGAAATTTTTGCAAAAAAATCCATATGACCCATTGTTATGAGTAGCGTACTCATACTACATTGCTTTCGACAATCTTAAAAAAATTGAACAAAAATTAACTTGCTCCAAAATCGGTCGGGTTTACACTCAAATGTGTGGAAATACATATATATTCACGTGTACAAAATAAGAACTCGAATAAAGGTGAAACAATTTTTGCAAAAAAATCCATATGACCCATTGTTATGAGTATTTGAAAATTTGAACAAAAATTAACTTGCTCCAAAATCGGTCGGGTTTAGTGTCAAATGTGTGGTAATATATATATATTCACGTGTACAAAATAAGAACTCGATCAGAGATGATGAAATTTTTACAAAAAAATCCATATGACCCATTGTTATGAGTATTTGAAAATTTGAACAAAAATTAACTTGCTCCAAAATCGGTCGGGTTTAGTGTCAAATCTGTGGTAATATATATATATTCACGTGTACAAAATAAGAACTCGATTAAAGATGATGAAAGTTTAGCAAAAAAATCCATGTGACCCATTGTTATGAGTAGCGTACTCATACTACATACATTGCTTTCGACAATCTTGAAAATTTGAACAAAAATTAACTTGCTCCAAAATCGGTCGGGTTTACACTCCAATGTGTGGAAATACATATATATTCAGGTGTACAAAATAAGAACTCGAATAAAGATGATGAAATTTTTGCAAAAAAATCCATATGACGCATTGTTATGAGTATTTGAAAACTTGAACAAAAATTAACTTGCTCCAAAATCGGTCGGGTTTAGACTCAAATGTGTGGTAATATATATATATTCACGTGTACAAAATCAGAACTCGATTAAAGATGATGAAAGTTTTGCAAAAAAATCCATATGACCCATTGTTATGAGTAGTTTACTCATACTACATACATTGCTTTCGACAATCTTGAAAATTTGAACAAAAATTAACTTGCTCCAAAATCGGTCGGGTTTAGACTCAAATGTGTGTAAATACATCTACATTCACGTGTACAAAATAAGAACTCGATCAAGGATGATGAAATTTTTGCAAAAAAATCCATATGACCCATTGTTATGAGTATTTGAAAATTTGAACAAAAATTAACTTGCTCCAAAATCGGTCGGGTTTAGTGTCAAATGTGTGGTAATATATATATATTCACGTGTACAAAATAAGAATTCGATTAAAGATGATGAAATGTTTGCAAAAAGATCCATATGACCCATTGTTATGAGTAGCGTACTCATACTACATACATTACTTTCGACAATCTAAAAAATTTGAACAAAAATTAACTTGCTCCAAAATCGCTCGGGTTTACACTCAAATGTGTGGAAATACATATATATTCACGTGTACAAAATAAGAACCCGAATAAAGATAATG
Source organism: Philophylla caesio (assembly GCA_963971545.1). Lineage (NCBI taxonomy): Eukaryota > Metazoa > Arthropoda > Insecta > Diptera > Tephritidae > Philophylla > Philophylla caesio. Next base: position 24,769 of record CAXASM010000041.1, read on the forward strand.
AAATTTTTGCAAAAAAATCCATATGACGCATTGTTATGAGTTCCATACTCATACCAAATTGCTTTCGACAATCTAAAAAATTTGAACAAAATTTAAGTTGCTCCAAAATCGTTCGGTTTTAGACTCAAATGTGTGGAATTACATATATAATAATGTGTACAGAATAAGAACTCGAATAGAGATGATGAAATTTTTGCAAAAAAATCCATATGACGCATTGTTATGAGTTAACTTGCTCCAAAATCGGTCGGGTTTTGTCTCAAATGTGTGGTAATACATATATATTCACGTGTACAAAATAAGAACGCGATTAAAGATGAAGAAATTTTTGCAGAAAAAACCATATGACCCACTTTTATGAGTAGCGTACTCATACTACATTGCTTTCGACAATCTTGAAAATTTGAATAAAAATTAAGTTGCTCCAAAATCGGTCGGGTTAACACTCAAATGTGTGGAAATACATATATATTCACGTGTACAAAATAAGAACTCGAATAAAGATGATGAAATTTTTGCAAAAAAATCCATATGACCCATTGTTCTGAGTAGCGTACTCATACTACTTTGCTTTCGACAATTATGAAAATTTGAATAAAAATTAAGTTGCTCCAAAATTGGTCGGGTTTACACTCAAATGTGTAGAAATACATATATATTCATGTGTACAAAATAAGAACTCGAATAAAGGTGATGAAATTTTTGCAAAAAAATCCATATGAACCATTGTTATGAGTAGCGTACTCATACGATATTGCTATCAACAATTTTGAAAATTTAAACAAAAATTAAATTGCTCCAAAATCGGTCGGGTTTAGACTCAAATGTGTGGAAATACATATATATTCACGTGTACAAAATAAGAACTCGATTAAAGATGATGAAATGTTTGCAAAAAAGTCCATATGACACAAAAAACAACAAAGCTGTGTCTTGTTATGAGTATTTGAAAATTTGAACAAAAATTAACTTGCTCCAAAATCGGTCGGGTTTAGTGTCAAATGTGCGGTAATATATATATATTCACGTGTACAAAATAAGAACTCGATTAAAGACGATGAAATATTTGCAAAAAAATCCATATGACCCATTGTTATGAGTAGCGTACTCATACTACATACATTGCTTTCGACAATCTTGAAAATTTGAACAACAATTAACTTGCTCCAAAATCGGTCGGGTTTAGTGTCAAATGTGTGGAAATACATATATATTCACGTGTACAAAATAAGCACTCGAATAAAGATGATGAAATTTTTGCAAAAAAATCCATATGACCCATTGTTATGAGTAGCGTACTCATACTACTTTGCTTTCGACAATTTTGAAAATTTGAATAAAAATTAAGTTGCTCCAAAATCGGTCGGATTTAGACTCAAATGTGTGGAAATACATATATATTCACGTGTACAAAATAAGAACCCGAATGAAGATGATGAAATTTTTGCAAAAAAATCCATATAACGCATTGTTATGAGTAGCATACTCATACCACATTGCTTTCGACAATCTAAAAAATTTTAACAAAAATTAAGGTGCTCCAAAATCGGTCGGGTTAAGACTCAAATGTGTGGAATTACATATATGTATATTAACGTGTACAAAATAAGAACTCGAATAGAGATGATGAAATTTTTGAAAAAAAATCCATATGACGCATTGTTATGAGTAGCGTACTCATACCAAATTGCTTTGGACAATCTTAAAAATTTTAACAAAAATTAAGTTGCTCTAAAATCGGTCGGATTTAGACTCAAATGTGTGGAAATACATCAACATTCACGTGTACAAAATAAGAACTCGATCAAAGATGATGAAATTTTTGCAAAAAAATCCATATGACCCATTGTTATGAGTAGCGTACTCATACTACTTTGCTTTCGACAATTTTGAAAATTTGAACAAAAATTAACTTGCTGAAAAATCGGTCAGCTTTAGACTCAAATGTGTGGTAATTCATATATATTCACGTGTACAAAATAAGAACTGGATTAAAGATGATGAAAGTTTTGCAAAAAAATCCATATGACCCATTGTTATGAGTAGCGTACTCATACTACATACATTGCTTTCGACAATCTTGGAAATTTGAACAAAAATTAACTTGCTCCAAAATCGGTCGGGTTTACACTCCAATATGTGGAAATACATATATATTCAGGTGTACAAAATAAGAACTCGAATAAAGATGATGAAATTTTTGTAAAAAAATCCATATGACACATTGTTATGAGTATTTGAAAACTTGAACAAAAATTAACTTGCTCCAAAATCGGTCGGGTTTAGTGTCAAATGTGTGGTAATATATATATATTCACGTGTACAAAATCAGAACTCGATTAAAGATGATGAAAGTTTTGCAAAAAAATCCATATGACCCATTGTTATGAGTAGCGTACTCATACTACATACATTGCTTTCGACAATCTTGAAAATTTGAACAAAAATTAACTTGCTCCAAAATCGGTCGGGTTTAGACTCAAATGTGTGTAAATACATCTACATTCACGTGTACAAAATAAGAACTCGATCAAGGATGATGAAATTTTTGCAAAAAAATCCATATGACCCATTGTTATGAGTATTTGAAAATTTGAACAAAAATTAACTTGCTCCAAAATCGGTCGGGTTTAGTGTCAAATGTGTGGTAATATATATATATTCACGTGTACAAAATAAGAACTCGATTAAAGATGATGAAATGTTTGCAAAAAGATCCATATGACCCATTGTTATGAGTAGCGTACTCATACTACATACATTACTTTCGACAATCTAAAAAATTTGAACAAAAATTAACTTGCTCCAAAATCGCTCGGATTTACACTCAAATGTGTGGAAATACATATATATTCACGTGTACAAAATAAGAACGCGATTAAAGATGAAGAAATTTTTGCAGAAAAAACCATATGACCCACTTTTATGAGTAGCGTACTCATACTACATTGCTTTCGACAATCTTGAAAATTTGAATAAAAATTAAGTTGCTCCAAAATCGGTCGGGTTTACACTCAAATGTGTGGAAATACATATATATTCACGTGTACAAAATAAGAACTCGAATAAAGATGATGAAATTTTTGCAAAAAAATCCATATGACCCATTGTTATGAGTAGCGTACTCATACTACTTTGCTTTCGACAATTTTGAAAATTTGAATAAAAATTAAGTTGCTCCAAAATTGGTCGGGTTTACACTCAAATGTGTAGAAATACATATATATTCATGTGTACAAAATAAGAACTCGAATAAAGGTGATGAAATTTTTGCAAAAAAATCCATATGACCCATTGTTATGAGTAGCGTACTCATACGACATTGCTATCGACAATTTTGAAATATTAAACAAAAATTAACTTGCTCCAAAATCGGTCGGGTTTAGACTCAAATGTGTGTAAATACATCTACATTCACGTGTACAAAATAAGAACTCGATCAAGGATGATGAAATGTTTGCAAAAAAGTCCATATGACACATTGTTATGAGCAGCGTTTTCATACCACATTGCTTTCGACAATCTAAAAAATTTGAACAAAAATTAACTTGCTCCAAAATCGGTCGGGTTTACACTCAAATGTGTGGAAATACTTCTACATTCACGTGTACAAAATAAGAACTCGATCAGAGATGATGAAATTTTTGCAAAAAAATCCATATGACCCATTGTTATGAGTATTTGAAAATTTGAACAAAAATTAACTTGCTCCAAAATCGGTCGGGTTTAGTGTCAAATGTGTGGTAATATATATATATTCACGTGTACAAAATAAGAACTCGATTAAAGATGATGAAAGTTTAGCAAAAAAATCCATATGACCCATTGTTATGAGTAGCGTACTCATACTACATACATTGCTTTCGACAATCTTGAAAATTTGAACAACAATTAACTTGCTCCAAAATCGGTCGGGTTTACACTCAAATGTGTGGAAATACATATATATTCACGTGTACAAAATAAGAACTCGAATAAAGATGATGGAATTTTTGCAAAAAAATCCATCTGACCCATTGTTATGAGTATTTGAAAATTTGAACAAAAATTAACTTGCTCTAAAATCGGTCGGGTTTATTGTCAAATGTGCGGTAATATATATATATTCACGTGTACAAAATAAGAACTCGATTAAAGATGATGAAAGTTTAGCAAAAAAATCCATATGACCCATTGTTATGAGTAGCGTACTCATACTACATACATTGCTTTCGACAATCTTGAAAATTTGAACAACAATTAACTTGCTCCAAAATCGGTCGGGTTTACACTCAAATGTGTGGAAATACATATATATTCACGTGTACAAAATAAGAACTCGAATAAAGATGATGAAATTTTTGCAAAAAAATCCATATGACCCATTGTTATGAGTAGCGTACTCATACTACTTTGCTTTCGACAATTTTGAAAATTTGAATAAAAATTAAGTTGCTCCAAAATCGGTCGGATTTAGACTCAAATGTGTGGAAATACATATATATTCACGTGTACAAAATAAGAACCCGAATGAAGATGATGAAATTTTTGCAAAAAAATCCATATAACGCATTGTTATGAGTAGCATACTCATACCACATTGCTTTCGACAATCTAAAAAATTTTAACAAAAATTAAGGTGCTCCAAAATCGGTCGGGTTAAGACTCAAATGTGTGGAATTACATATATGTATATTAACGTGTACAAAATAAGAACTCGAATAGAGATGATGAAATTTTTGAAAAAAAATCCATATGACGCATTGTTATGAGTAGCGTACTCATACCAAATTGCTTTGGACAATCTTAAAAATTTTAACAAAAATTAAGTTGCTCTAAAATCGGTCGGATTTAGACTCAAATGTGTGGAAATACATCAACATTCACGTGTACAAAATAAGAACTCGATCAAAGATGATGAAATTTTTGCAAAAAAATCCATATGACCCATTGTTATGAGTAGCGTACTCATACTACTTTGCTTTCGACAATTTTGAAAATTTGAACAAAAATTAACTTGCTGAAAAATCGGTCAGCTTTAGACTCAAATGTGTGGTAATTCATATATATTCACGTGTACAAAATAAGAACTGGATTAAAGATGCTGAAAGTTTTGCAAAAAAATCCATATGACCCATTGTTATGAGTAGCGTACTCATACTACATACATTGCTTTCGACAATCTTGGAAATTTGAACAAAAATTAACTTGCTCCAAAATCGGTCGGGTTTACACTCCAATATGTGGAAATACATATATATTCAGGTGTACAAAATAAGAACTCGAATAAAGATGATGAAATTTTTGTAAAAAAATCCATATGACACATTGTTATGAGTATTTGAAAACTTGAACAAAAATTAACTTGCTCCAAAATCGGTCGGGTTTAGTGTCAAATGTGTGGTAATATATATATATTCACGTGTACAAAATCAGAACTCGATTAAAGATGATGAAAGTTTTGCAAAAAAGTCCATATGACCCATTGTTATGAGTAGCGTACTCATACTACATACATTGCTTTCGACAATCTTGAAAATTTGAACAAAAATTAACTTGCTCCAAAATCGGTCGGGTTTAGACTCAAATGTGTGTAAATACATCTACATTCACGTGTACAAAATAAGAACTCGATCAAGGATGATGAAATTTTTGCAAAAAAATCCATATGACCCATTGTTATGAGTATTTGAAAATTTGAACAAAAATTAACTTGCTCCAAAATCGGTCGGGTTTAGTGTCAAATGTGTGGTAATATATATATATTCACGTGTACAAAATAAGAACTCGATTAAAGATGATGAAATGTTTGCAAAAAGATCCATATGACCCATTGTTATGAGTAGCGTACTCATACTACATACATTACTTTCGACAATCTAAAAAATTTGAACAAAAATTAACTTGCTCCAAAATCGCTCGGATTTACACTCAAATGTGTGGAAATACATATATATTCACGTGTACAAAATAAGAACGCGATTAAAGATGAAGAAATTTTTGCAGAAAAAACCATATGACCCACTTTTATGAGTAGCGTACTCATACTACATTGCTTTCGACAATCTTGAAAATTTGAATAAAAATTAAGTTGCTCCAAAATCGGTCGGGTTTACACTCAAATGTGTGGAAATACATATATATTCACGTGTACAAAATAAGAACTCGAATAAAGATGATGAAATTTTTGCAAAAAAATCCATATGACCCATTGTTATGAGTAGCGTACTCATACTACTTTGCTTTCGACAATTTTGAAAATTTGAATAAAAATTAAGTTGCTCCAAAATTGGTCGGGTTTACACTCAAATGTGTAGAAATACATATATATTCATGTGTACAAAATAAGAACTCGAATAAAGGTGATGAAATTTTTGCAAAAAAATCCATATGACCCATTGTTATGAGTAGCGTACTCATACGACATTGCTATCGACAATTTTGAAATATTAAACAAAAATTAACTTGCTCCAAAATCGGTCGGGTTTAGACTCAAATGTGTGTAAATACATCTACATTCACGTGTACAAAATAAGAACTCGATCAAGGATGATGAAATGTTTGCAAAAAAGTCCATATGACACATTGTTATGAGCAGCGTTTTCATACCACATTGCTTTCGACAATCTAAAAAATTTGAACAAAAATTAACTTGCTCCAAAATCGGTCGGGTTTACACTCAAATGTGTGGAAATACTTCTACATTCACGTGTACAAAATAAGAACTCGATCAGAGATGATGAAATTTTTGCAAAAAAATCCATATGACCCATTGTTATGAGTATTTGAAAATTTGAACAAAAATTAACTTGCTCCAAAATCGGTCGGGTTTAGTGTCAAATGTGTGGTAATATATATATATTCACGTGTACAAAATAAGAACTCGATTAAAGATGATGAAAGTTTAGCAAAAAAATCCATATGACCCATTGTTATGAGTAGCGTACTCATACTACATACATTGCTTTCGACAATCTTGAAAATTTGAACAACAATTAACTTGCTCCAAAATCGGTCGGGTTTACACTCAAATGTGTGGAAATACATATATATTCACGTGTACAAAATAAGAACTCGAATAAAGATGATGGAATTTTTGCAAAAAAATCCATCTGACCCATTGTTATGAGTATTTGAAAATTTGAACAAAAATTAACTTGCTCTAAAATCGGTCGGGTTTATTGTCAAATGTGCGGTAATATATATATATTCACGTGTACAAAATAAGAACTCGATTAAAGATGATGAAAGTTTAGCAAAAAAATCCATATGACCCATTGTTATGAGTAGCGTACTCATACTACATACATTGCTTTCGACAATCTTGAAAATTTGAACAACAATTAACTTGCTCCAAAATCGGTCGGGTTTACACTCAAATGTGTGGAAATACATATATATTCACGTGTACAAAATAAGAACTCGAATAAAGATGATGAAATTTTTGCAAAAAAATCCATATGACCCATTGTTATGAGTAGCGTACTCATACTACTTTGCTTTCGACAATTTTGAAAATTTGAATAAAAATTAAGTTGCTCCAAAATCGGTCGGATTTAGACTCAAATGTGTGGAAATACATATATATTCACGTGTACAAAATAAGAACCCGAATGAAGATGATGAAATTTTTGCAAAAAAATCCATATAACGCATTGTTATGAGTAGCGTACTCATACCAAATTGCTTTGGACAATCTTAAAAATTTTAACAAAAATTAAGTTGCTCTAAAATCGGTCGGACTTAGACTCAAATGTGTGGAAATACATCAACATTAACGTGTACAAAATAAGAACTCGATCAAAGATGATGAAATTTTTGCAAAAAAATCCATATGACCCATTGTTATGAGTAGCGTACTCATACTACTTTGCTTTCGACAATTTTGAAAATTTGAACAAAAATTAACTTGCTGCAAAATCGGTCAGCTTTAGACTCAAATGTGTGGTAATTCATATATATTCACGTGTACAAAATAAGAACTGGATTAAAGATGATGAAAGTTTTGCAAAAAAATCCATATGACCCATTGTTATGAGTAGCGTACTCATACTACATACATTGCTTTCGACAATCTTGAAAATTTGAACAAAAATTAACTTGCTCCAAAATCGGTCGGGTTTACACTCCAATGTGTGGAAATACATATATATTCACGTGTACAAAATAAGAACTCGAATAAAGATGATGAAATTTTTGCAAAAAAATCCATATGACCCATTGTTATGAGTAGCGTACTCATACCACATTGCTTTCCACAATCTAAAAAATTTTAACAAAAATTAAGGTGCTCCAAAATCGGTCGGGTTAAGACTCAAATGTGTGGAATTACATATATGTATATTAACGTGTACAAAATAAGAACTCGAATAGAGATGATGAAATTTTTGAAAAAAGATCCATATGACGCATTGTTATGAGTAGCGTACTCATACCAAATTGCTTTGGACAATCTTAAAAATTTTAACAAAAATTAAGTTGCTCTAAAATCGGTCGGACTTAGACTCAAATGTGTGGAAATACATCAACATTAACGTGTACAAAATAAGAACTCGATCAAAGATGATGAAATTTTTGCAAAAAAATCCATATGACCCATTGTTATGAGTAGCGTACTCATACTACTTTGCTTTCGACAATTTTGAAAATTTGAACAAAAATTAACTTGCTGCAAAATCGGTCAGCTTTAGACTCAAATGTGTGGTAATTCATATATATTCACGTGTACAAAATAAGAACTGGATTAAAGATGATGAAAGTTTTGCAAAAAAATCCATATGACCCATTGTTATGAGTAGCGTACTCATACTACATACATTGCTTTCGACAATCTTGAAAATTTGAACAAAAATTAACTTGCTCCAAAATCGGTCGGGTTTACACTCCAATGTGTGGAAATACATATATATTCAGGTGTACAAAATAAGAACTCGAATAAAGATGATGAAATTTTTGTAAAAAAATCCATATGACACATTGTTATGAGTATTTGAAAACTTGAACAAAAATTAACTTGCTCCAAAATCGGTCGGGTTTAGTGTCAAATGTGTGGTAATATATATATATTCACGTGTACAAAATAAGAACTCGATTAAAGATGATGAAATGTTTGCAAAAAGATCCATATGACCCATTGTTATGAGTAGCGTACTCATACTACATACATTACTTTCGACAATCTAAAAAATTTGAACAAAAATTAACTTGCTCAACCACTCAAATGTGTGGAAATACATATATATTCACGTGTACAAAATAAGAACCCGAATAAAGATAATGAAATTTTTGCAAAAAAATCCATATGACGCATTGTGATGAGTACCATACTCATACCAAATTTCTTTCGACAATCTAAAAAATTTGAACAAATTTTAAGTTGCTCCAAAATCGTTCGGTTTTAGACTCAAATGTGTGGAATTACATATATAATAATGTGTACAGAATAAGAACTCGAATAGAGATGATGAAATTTTTGCAAAAAAATCCATATGACGCATTGTTATGAGTTAACTTGCTCCAAAATCGGTCGGGTTTTGTCTCAAATGTGTGGTAATACATATATATTCACGTGTACAAAATAAGAACGCGATTAAAGATGAAGAAATTTTTGCAGAAAAAAGCCATATGACCCACTTTTATGTGTAGCGTACTCATACTACATTGCTTTCGACAATCTTGAAAATTTGAATAAAAATTAAGTTGCTCCAAAATCGGTCGGGTTTACACTCAAATGTGTGGAAATACATATATATTCACGTGTACAAAATAAGAACTCGAATAAAGATGATGAAATTTTTGCAAAAAAATCCATATGACCCATTGTTATGAGTAGCGTACTCATACTACTTTGCTTTCGACAATTTTGAAAATTTGAATAAAAATTAAGTTGCTCCAAAATTGGTCGGGTTTACACTCAAATGTGTAGATATACATATATATTCATGTGTACAAAATAAGAACTCGAATAAAGGTGATGAAATTTTTGCAAAAAAATCCATATGACCTATTGTTAAATATTAAACAAAAATTAACTTGCTCCAAAATCGGTCGGGTTTACACTCAAATGTGTGGAAATACATATATATTCACGTGTACAAAATAAGAACTCGATTAAAGATGATGAAATGTTTGCAAAAAAGTCCATATGACACATTGTTATGAGCAGCGTTTTCATACCACATTGCTTTCGACAATTTAAAAAATTTGAACAAAAATTAACTTGCTCCAAAATCGGTCGGGTTTACACTCAAATGTGTGGAAATACTTCTACATTCACGTGTACAAAATAAGAACTCGATTAAAGATGATGAAAGTTTAGCAAAAAAATTCATATGACCCATTGTTATGAGTAGCGTACTCATACTACATACATTGCTTTCGACAATCTTGAAAATTTGAACAACAATTAACTTGCTCCAAAATCGGTCGGGTTTACACTCAAATGTGTGGAAATACATATTTATTCACGTGTACAAAATAAGAACTCGAATAAAGATGATGGAATTTTTGCAAAAAAATCCATATGACCCATTGTTATGAGTATTTGAAAATTTGAACAAAAATTAACTTGCTCCAAAATCGGTCGGGTTTAGTGTCAAATGTGTGGTAATATATATATATTCACGTGTACAAAATAAGAACTCGATTAAAGATGAGGAAAGTTTAGCAAAAAAAGCCATATGACCCATTGTTATGAGTAGCGTACTCATACTACATACATTGCTTTCGACAATCTTGAAAATTTGAACAACAATTAACTTGCTCCAAAATCGGTCGGGTTTACACTCAAATGTGTGGAAATACATATATATTCACGTGTACAAAATAAGAACTCGAATAAAGATGATGAAATTTTTGCAAAAAAATCCATATGACCCATTGTTATGAGTAGCGTACTCATACTACATACTTTGCTTTCGACAATTTTGAAAATTTGAATAAAAATTAAGTTGCTCCAAAATCGGTCGGATTTAGACTCAAATGTGTGGAAATACATATATATTCACGTGTACAAAATAAGAACCCGAATGAAGATGATGAAATTTTTGCAAAAAAATCCATATAACGCATTGTTATGAGTAGCATACTCATACCACATTGCTTTCGACAATCTAAAAAATTTTAACAAAAATTAAGGTGCTCCAAAATCGGTCGGGTTAAGACTCAAACGTGTGGAATTACATATATGTATATTAACGTGTACAAAATAAGAACTCGAATAGAGATGATGAAATTTTTGAAAAAAAATCCATATGACGCATTGTTATGAGTAGCTTACTCATACCAAATTGCTTTGGACAATCTTAAAAATTTTAACAAAAATTAAGTTGCTCTAAAATCGGTCGGATTTAGACTCAAATGTGTGGAAATACATCAACATTCACGTGTACAAAATAAGAACTCGATCAAAGATGATGAAATTTTTGCAAAAAAATCCATATGACCCATTGTTATAAGTAGCGTACTCATACTACTTTGCTTTCGACAATTTTGAAAATTTGAACAAAAATTAACTTGCTGCAAAATCGGTCAGCTTTAGACTCAAATGTGTGGTAATTCATATATATTCACGTGTACAAAATAAGAACTGGATTAAAGATGATGAAAGTTTTGCAAAAAAATCCATATGACCCATTGTTATGAGTAGCGTACTCATACTACATACGTTGCTTTCGACAATCTTGAAAATTTGAACAAAAATTAACTTGCTCCAAAATCGGTCGGGTTTACACTCCAATGTGTGGAAATACATATATATTCAGGTGTACAAAATAAGAACTCGAATAAAGATGATGAAATTTTTGTAAAAAAATCCATATGACACATTGTTATGAGTATTTGAAAACTTGAACAAAAATTAACTTGCTCCAAAATCGGTCGGGTTTAGTGTCAAATGTGTGGTAATATATATATATTCACGTGTACAAAATCAGAACTCGATTAAAGATGATGAAAGTTTTGCAAAAAAATCCATATGACCCATTGTAATGAGTAGCGTACTCATACTACATACATTGCTTTCGACAATCTTGAAAATTTGAACAAAAATTAACTTGCTCCAAAATCGGTCGGGTTTAGACTCAAATGTGTGTAAATACATCTACATTCACGTGTACAAAATAAGAACTCGATCAAGGATGATGAAATTTTTGCAAAAAAATCCATATGACCCATTGTTATGAGTATTTGAAAATTTGAACAAAAATTAACTTGCTCCAAAATCGGTCGGGTTTAGTGTCAAATGTGTGGTAATATATATATATTCACGTGTACAAAATAAGAACTCGATTAAAGATGATGAAATGTTTGCAAAAAAATCCATATGACCCATTGTTATGAGTAGCGTACTCATACTACATACATTACTTTCGACAATCTAAAAAATTTGAACAAAAATTAACTTGCTCCAAAATCGCTCGGGTTTACACTCAAATGTGTGGAAATACATATATATTCACGTGTACAAAACAAGAACCCGAATAAAGATAATGAAATTTTTGCAAAAAAATCCATATGACGCATTGTTATGAGTACCATACTCATACCAAATTGCTTTCGACAATCTAAAAAATTTGAACAAAATTTGAGTTGCTCCAAAATCGTTCGGTTTTAGACTCAAATGTGTGGAATTACATATATAATAATGTGTACAGAATAAGAACTCGAATAGAGATGATGAAATTTTTGCAAAAAAATCCATATGACGCATTGTTATGAGTTAACTTGCTCCAAAATCGGTCGGGTTTTGTCTCAAATGTGTGGTAATACATATATATTCACGTGTACAAAATAAGAACGCTATTAAAGATAAAGAAATTTTTGCAGAAAAAACCATATGACCCACTTTTATGAGTAGCGTACTCATACTACATTGCTTTCGACAATCTTGAAAATTTGAATAAAAATTAAGTTGCTCCAAAATCGGTCGGGTTTACACTCAAATGTGTGGAAATACATATATATTCACGTGTACAAAATAAGAACTCGAATAAAGATGATGAAATTTTTGCAAAAAAATCCATATGACCCATTGTTATGAGTAGCGTACTCATACTACTTTGCTTTCGACAATTTTGAAAATTTGAATAAAAATTAAGTTGCTCCAAAATTGGTCGGGTTTACACTCAAATGTGTAGAAATACATATATATTCATGTGTACAAAATAAGAACTCGAATAAAGGTGATGAAATTTTTGCAAAAAAATCCATATGACCCATTGTTATGAGTAGCGTACTCATACGACATTGCTATCGACAATTTTGAAATATTAAACAAAAATTAACTTGCTCCAAAATCGGTCGGGTTTAGACTCAAATGTGTGGAAATACATATATATTCACGTGTACAAAATAAGAACTCGATTAAAGATGATGAAATGTTTGCAAAAAAGTCCATATGACACATTGTTATGAGCAGCGTTTTCATACCACATTGCTTTCGACAATCTTAAAAATTTGAACAAAAATTAACTTGCTCCAAAATCGGTCGGGTTTACACTCAAATGTGTGGAAATACTTCTACATTCACGTGTACAAAATAAGAACTCGATCAGAGATGATGAAATTTTTGCAAAAAAATCCATATGACCCATTGTTATGAGTATTTGAAAATTTGAACAAAAATTAACTTGCTCCAAAATCGGTCGGGTTTAGTGTCAAATGTGTGGTAATATATATATATTCACGTGTACAAAATAAGAACTCGATTAAAGATGATGAAAGTTTAGCAAAAAAATGCATATGACCCATTGTTATGAGTAGCGTACTCATACTACATACATTGCTTTCGACAATCTTGAAAATTTTAACAACAATTATCTTGCCCCAAAATCGGTCGGGTTTACACTCAAATGTGTGGAAATACATATTTATTCACGTGTACAAAATAAGAACTCGAATAAAGATGATGGAATTTTTGCAAAAAAATCCATATGACCCATTGTTATGAGTATTTGAAAATTTGAACAAAAATTAACTTGCTCCAAAATCGGTCGGGTTTAGTGTCAAATGTGTGGTAATATATATATATTCACGTGTACAAAATAAGAACTCGATTAAAGATGATGAAAGTTTAGCAAAAAAATCCATATGACCCATTGTTATGAGTAGCGTACTCATACTACATACATTGCTTTCGACAATCTTGAAAATTTGAACAACAATTAACTTGCTCCAAAATGGGTCGGGTTTACACCCAAATGTGTGGAAATACATATATATTCACGTGTACAAAATAAGAACTCGAATAAAGATGATGAAATTTTTGCAAAAAATCATACTACTTTGCTTTCAACAATTTTGAAAATTTGAATAAAAATTAAGTTGCTCCAAATTCGGTCGGATTTAGACTCAAATGTGTGGAAATACATCAACATTCACGTGTACAAAATAAGAACTCGATCAAAGATGATGAAATTTTTGCAAAAAAATCCATATGACCCATTGTTATGAGTAGCGTACTCATATCACATTGCTTTCGACAATCTAAAAAATTTGAACAGTAAAACAATAATTAAGTTGCTCCAAAATCGGTCGGATTTAGACTCAAATGTGTGGTAATATATATATATTCACGTGTACAAAATAAGAACTCGATTAAAGATGATGAAATGTTTGCAAAAAGATCCATATGACCCATTGTTATGAGTAGCGTACTCATACTACATACATTACTTTCGACAAACTAAAAAATTTGAACAAAAATTAACTTGCCCCAAAATCGCTCGGGTTTACACTCAAATGTGTGGAAATACATATATATTCACGTGTACAAAATAAGAACCCGAATAAAGATAATGAAATTTTTGCAAAAAAATCCATATGACGCATTGTTATGAGTACCCTACTCATACCAAATTGCTTTCGACAATCTAAAAAATTTAAACAAAATTTAAGTTGCTCCAAAATCGTTCGGTTTTAGACTCAAATGTGTGGAATTACATATAAAATAATGTGTACAGAATAAGAACTCGAATAGAGATGATGAAATTTTTGCAAAAAAATCCATATGACGCATTGTTATGAGTTAACTTGCTCCAAAATCGGTCGGGTTTTGTCTCAAATGTGTGGTAATACATATATATTCACGTGTACAAAATAAGAACGCGATTAAAGATGAAGAAATTTTTGCAGAAAAAACCATATGACCCACTTTTATGAGTAGCGTACTCATACTACATTGCTTTCGACAATCTTGAAAATTTGAATAAAAATTAAGTTGCTCCAAAATCGGTCGGGTTTACACTCAAATGTGTAGAAATACATATATATTCATGTGTACAAAATAAGAACTCGAATAAAGGTGATGAAATTTTTGCAAAAAAATCCATATGACCCATTGGTATGAGTAGCGTACTCATACGACATTGCTATCGACAATTTTAAAAATTTAAACAAAAATTAACTTGCTCCAAAATCGGCCGGGTTTAGACTCAAATGTGTGGAAATACATATATATTCACGTGTACAAAATAAGAACTCGATCAAAGATTGTTATGAAAAGCGTACTCATACCACATTGCTTTGGATAATCTAGAAAATTTAAACAAAAATTAACTAGCTCCAAAATCGGTCAGCTTTAGATTCAAATGTGTGGTAATTCATATATATTCACGTGTACAAAATAAAAACTGGATTAAAGATGATGAAAGTTTTGCAAAAAAATTCATATGACCCATTGTTATGAGTAGTGTACTCATACTACATACATTGCTTTCGACAATCTTGAAAATTTGAACAAAAATTAACGTGTACAAAATAAGAACTCGAATAGAGATGATGAAATTTTTGCAAAAAATCCATATGACGCATTGTTATGAGTAGCGTACTCATACCACATTGCTTTGGACAATCTTAAAAATTTTAACAAAAATTAAGTTGCTATAAAATCGGTCGGATTTAGACTCAAATGTGTGTAAATACATCTACATTCACGTGTACGAAATAAGAACTCGATCAAAGATGATGAAATTTTTGCAAAAAATTCCATATGGCGCATTGTTATGAGCAGCGTACTCATACCACATTGCTTTCGACAATCTAAAAAATCTGAACAAAAATTAAGTTGCTCCAAAATCGGTCGGGTTTAGTGTCAAATGTGTGGTAATATATATATATTCACGTGTACAAAATAAGAACTCGATTAAAGATGATGAAATGTTTGCAAAAAGATCCATATGCCCCATTGTTATGAGTAGCGTACTCATACTACATACATTATTTTCGACAATCTAAAAAATTTGAACAAAAATTAATTTGCTCCAAAATCGGTCGGGTTTACACTCAAATGTGTGGAAATACATATATGTATATTCACGTGTACAAAATAAGAACCCGAATAAGGATAATGAAATTTTTGCAAAAAAATCCTTATGACGCATTGTTATGAGTACCATACTCATACCAAATTGCTTTCGACAATCTAAAAAATTTTAACAAAATTTAAGTTGCTCCAAAATCGTTCGGTTTTAGACTCAAATGTGTGGAATTACATATATAATAATGTGTACAGAATAAGAACTCGAATAGAGATGATGAAATTTTTGCAAAAAAATCCATATGACGCATTGTTATGAGTTAACTTGCTCCAAAATCGGTCGGGTTTTGTCTCAAATGTGTGCTAATACATATATATTCACGTGTACAAAATAAGAACTCGATTAAAGATGAAGAAATTTTTGCAGAAAAAACCATATGACCCACTTTTATGAGTAGCGTACTCATACTACATTGCTTTCGACAATCTTGAAAATTTGAATAAAAATTAAGTTGCTCCAAAATCGGTCGGGTTTACACTCAAATGTGTAGAAATACTAATATATATGTGTGGAAATACATATATACTCATACCACATTGCTTTGGATAATCTGGAAAATTTAAACAAAAATTAACTAGCTCCAAAATCGGTCAGCTTTAGACTCAAATGTGTGGTAATTCATATATATTCACGTGTACAAAATAAGAACTGGATTAAAGATGATGAAAGTTTTGCAAAAAAATCCATATGACCCATTGTTATGACTAGCGTACTCATACTACATACATTGCTTTCGACAAGCTTGTAAATTTGAACAAAAATTAACGTGTACAAAATAAGAACTCGAATAGAGATGATGAAATTTTTGCAAAAAATCCATATGACGCATTGTTATGAGTAGCGTACTCATACCACATTGCTTTGGACAATCTTAAAAATTTTAACAAAAATTAAGTTGCTATAAAATCGGTCGGATTTAGACTCAAATGTGTGTAAATACATCTACATTCACGTGTACGAAATAAGAACTCGATCAAAGATGATGAAATTTTTGCAAAAAATTCCATATGGCGCATTGTTATGAGCAGCGTACTCATACCACATTGCTTTCGACAATCTAAAAAATCTGAACAAAAATTAAGTTGCTCCAAAATCGGTCGGGTTTAGTGTCAAATGTGTGGAAATATATATATATTCACGTGTACAAAATAAGAACTCGATTAAAGATGATGAAATGTTTGCAAAAAGATCCATATGCCCCATTGTTATGAGTAGCGTACTCATACTACATACATTACTTTCGACAATCTAAAAAATTTGAACAAAAATTAACTTGCTCCAAAATCGGTCGGGTTTACACTCAAATGTGTGGAAATACATATATGTATATTCACGTGTACAAAATAAGAACCCGAATAAAGATAATGAAATTTTTGCAAAAAAATCCTTATGACGCATTGTTATGAGTACCATACTCATACCAAATTGCTTTCGACAATCTAAAAAATTTGAACAAAATTTAAGTTGCTCCAAAATCGTTCGGTTTTAGACTCAAATGTGTGGAATTACATATATAATAATGTGTACAGAATAAGAACTCGAATAGAGATGATGAAATTTTTTCAAAAAAATCCATATGACGCATTGTTATGAGTTAACTTGCTCCAAAATCGGTCGGGTTTTGTCTCAAATGTGTGCTAATACATATATATTCACGTGTACCAAATAAGAACTCGATTAAAGATGAAGAAATTTTTGCAGAAAAAACCATATGACCCACTTTTATGAGTAGCGTACTCATACTACATTGCTTTCGACAATCTTGAAAATTTGAATAAAAATTAAGTTGCTCCAAAATCGGTCGGGTTTACACTCAAATGTGTAGAAATACATATATATTATGTGTCGAAATACATATATACTCATACCACATTGCTTTGGATAATCTAGAAAATTTAAACAAAAATTAACTAGCTCCAAATTGGTCAGCTTTAGACTCAAATGTGTGGTAATTCATATATATTCACGTGTACAAAATAAGAACTGGATTAAAGATGATGAAAGTTTTGCAAAAAAATCCATATGACCCATTGTTATGACTAGCGTACTCATACTACATACATTGCTTTCGACAATCTTGAAAATTTGAACAAAAATTAACGTGTACGAAATAAGAACTCGAATAGAGATGATAAAATTTTCGCAAAAAATCCATATGACGCATTATTATGAGTAGCGTACTCATACCACATTGCTTTGGAAAATCTTAAAAATTTTAACAAAAATTAAGTTGCTCTAAAATCGGTCGGATTTAGACTCAAATGTGTGTAAATACATCTACATTCACGTGTACAAAATAAGAACTCGATCAAAGATGATGAAATTTTTGCAAAAAATTCCATATGGCGCATTGTTATGAGCAGCGTACTCATACCACATTGCTTTCGACAATCTAAAAAATCTGAACAAAAATTAAGTTGCTCCAAAATCGGTCGGGTTTAGTGTCAAATGTGTGGTAATATATGTATATATATTCACGTGTACAAAATAAGAACTCGATTAAAGATGATGAAATGTTTGCAAAAAGATCCATATGACCCATTGTTATGAGTAGCGTACTCATACTACATACATTACTTTCGACAATCTAAAAAATTTGAACAAAAATTAACTTGCTCCAAAATCGGTCGGGTTTACACTCAAATGTGTGGAAATACATATATATTCACGTGTACAAAATAAGAACCCGAATAAAGATAATGAAATTTTTGCAAAAAAATCCATATGACGCATTGTTATGAGTACCATACTTATACCAAATTGCTTTCGACAATCTAAAAAATTTGAACAAAATTTAAGTTGCTCCAAAATCGTTCGGTTTTAGACTCAAATGTGTGGAATTACATATATAATAATGTGTACAGAATAAGAACTCGAATAGAGATGATGAAATTTTTGCAAAAAAATCCATATGACGCATTGTTATGAGTTAACTTGCTCCAAAATTGGTCGGGTTTTGTCTCAAATGTGTGGTAATACATATATATTCACGTGTTCAAAATAAGAACTCGATTAAAGATGAAGAAATTTTTGCAGAAAAAACCATATGACCCACTTTTATGAGTAGCGTACTCATACTACAATGCTTTCGACAATCTTGAAAATTTGAATAAAAATTAAGTTGCTCCAAAATCGGTCGAGTTTACACTCAAATGTGTAGAAATACATATATATTATGTGTGGAAATACATATATATTCACGTGTACAAAATAAGAACTCGATCAAAGATTGTTATGAAAAGCGTACTCATACCACATTGCTTTGGATAATCTAGAAAATTTAAACAAAAATTAACTAGCTCCAAAATCGGTCAGCTTTAGACTCAAATATGTGGTAATTCATATATATTCACGTGTACAAAATAAGAACTGGATTAAAGATGATGAAAGTTTTGCAAAAAAATCCATATGACCCATTGTTATGAGTAGCGTACTCATACTGCATACATTGCTTTCGACAATCTTGAAAATTTGAACAAAAATTAACGTGTACAAAATAAGAACTCGAATAGAGATGATGAAATTTTTGCAAAAAATCCATATGACGCATTGTTATGAGTAGCGTACTCATACCACATTGCTTTGGACAATCTTAAAAATTTTAACAAAAATTAAGTTGCTCTAAAATCGGTCGGATTTAGACTCAAATGTGTGTAAATACATCTACATTCACGTGTACAAAATAAGAACTCGATCAAAGATGATGAAATTTTTGCAAACAATTCCATATGGCGCATTGTTATGAGCAGTGTACTCATACCACATTGCTTTCGACAATCTAAAAAATCTGAACAAAAATTAAGTTGCTCCAAAATCGGTCGGGTTTAGACTTAAATGTGTGGAATTACATATATATTAACGTGTACAAAATAAGAACTCCAATAGAGATGATGAAATTTTTGCAAAACAATCCATATGACGCATTGTTATGAGTAGCGTACTCATACCACATTGCTATGGACAATCCTTAAAATTTGAACAAAAATTAACTTGTTCCAAAATCGGTCGGGTTTAGTCTCAAATGTGTGGTAATATATATATATTCACGTGTACAAAATAAGAACTCGATTAAAGATGATGATATTTTTGCAGAAAAAACCATATGACCCATTGTTATGAGTATTTGAAAATTTGAACAAAAATTAACTTGCTCCAAAATCGGTCGGGCTTAGTGTCAAATGTGTGGTAATATATATATATTCACGTGTACAAAATAAGAACTCGATTAAAGATGATGAAAGTTTTGCAAAAAGATCCATATGACCCATTGTTATGAGTAGCGTACTCATACTACATACATTGCTTTCGACAATCTTGAAAATTTGAACAAAAATTAACTTGCTCCAAAATTGGTCGGGTTTACACTCAAATGTATGGAAATACTTCTACATTCACGTGTACAAAATAAGAACTCGATCAAGGATGATGAAATTTTTGCAAAAAAATCCATATGACCCATTGTTATGAGTATTTGAAAATTTGAACAAAAATTAACTTGCTCCAAAATCGGTCGGGTTTAGTGTCAAATGTGTGGTAATATATATATATTCACGTGTACAAAATAAGAACTCGATTAAAGATGATGAAAGTTTTGCAAAAAGATCCATATGACCCATTGTTATGAGTAGCGTACTCATACTACATACATTACTTTCGACAATCTAAAAAATTTAAAAAAAATTAACTTGCTCCAAAATCGGTCGGGTTTACACTCAAATGTGTGGAAATACATATATATTCACGTATACAAAATAAGAACCCGAATAAAGATAATGAAACTTTTGCAATAAAATCCATATGACGCATTGTTATGAGTACCATACTCATACCAAATTGCTTTCGACAATCTAAAAAATTTGAACAAAAATTAAGTTGCTCCAAAATCGGTCGGGTATAGACTCAAATGTGTGGAATTACATATATATTAACGTGTACAAAATAAGAACTCCAATAGAGATGATGAAATTTTTGCAAAAAAATCCATATGACGCATTGTTATGAGTAGCGTACTCATACCACATTGCTTTGGACAATCTTTAAAATTTGAACAAAAATTAACTTGTTCCAAAATCGGTCGGGTTTAGACTCAAATGTGTGGAATTACATATATATTAACGTGTACAAAATAAGAACTCGAATAGAGATGATGAAATTTTTGCAAAAAAATCCATATGACCCATTGTTATGAGTATTTGAAAATTTGAACAAAAATTAACTTGCTCCAAAATCGGTCGGGTTTAGTGTCAAATGTGTGGTACTATATATATATTCACGTGTACAAAATAAGAACTCGATTAAAGATGATGAAAGTTTTGCAAAAAGATCCATATGACCCATTGTTATGAGTAGCGTACTCATACTACCTTGCTTTCGATAATCTTGGAAATTTGAAAAAAATTAACTTGCTCTAAAATCGGCCGGGTTAAGACTCACATGTGTGGAAATACATCAACAATCATGTGTACAAAATAAGAACTCAATCAAAGATGATGAAATTTTTGCAAAAAAATCCATATGACCCATTGTTATGAGTAGCGTACTCATATCACATTGCTTTCGACAATCTAAAAAATTTGAACAATAAAACAATAGATAACTTGCTCCAAAATCGGTCGGGTTTAGACTCAAATGTATGGAAATACATATATATTCACGTGTACAAAATAAAAACTCGATTAAAGATGATGCAATTTTTGCAAAAAAGTCCATATGACACATTGTTATGAGTAGCGTACTCATACTACCTTGCTTTCGATAATCTTGGAAATTTGAAAAAAATTAACTTGCTCTAAAATCGGCCGGGTTAAGACTCACATGTGTGGAAATACATCAACATTCATGTGTACAAAATAAGAACTCGATTAAAGATGATGAAATTTTTGCAAAAAAAGCCATATGACACATTGTTATGAGTAGCGTACTCATACGACATTGCTTTCGACAATCTAAAAAATTTGAACAAAAATTAAGTTACTCCAAAATCGGTCGGGTTTAGACTCAAATGTGTGGAAATACCTATATATTAACGTGTACGAAATAAGAACTCGATTAAAGATGATGAAATTTTTGCAAAAAAATCCATATGACCCATTGTTATGAGTAGCGTACTCATACGACATTGCTTTCGACAATCTAAAAAATTTAAACAAAAATTAAATTACAAAATAAAATATCGATTAAAGATGATGAAATGTTTGCAAAAGAATCCATATGACACATTGTGTTGAGTAGCGTACTCATACCACATTGATTTGGACAATCTTAAAAATTTGAACCAAAATTAAGTTGCTCCAAAATCGGTCGGATTTAGACTCAAATGTGTGGAAATACATCTACATTCACGTGTACAAAATAAGAACTCAATCAAAGATGATGAAATTTTTGCAAAAAAATCCATATGACCCATTGTTATGAGTAGCGTACTCATATCACATTGCTTTCGACAATCTAAAAAATTTGAACAATAAAACAATAATTAAGTTGCTCCAAAATCGGTCGGATTTAGACTGAAATGTGTGGAAATACATATATATTCACGTGTACAAAATAAGAACCCGAATAAAGATGATGAAATTTTTGCAAAAAAATCCATATAT
Organism: Philophylla caesio; assembly: GCA_963971545.1. Classification (NCBI taxonomy): domain Eukaryota; kingdom Metazoa; phylum Arthropoda; class Insecta; order Diptera; family Tephritidae; genus Philophylla; species Philophylla caesio. The sequence continues at coordinate 47,660 of CAXASM010000041.1, forward strand.
CGCATTGTTATGAGTAGCATACTCATACCACATTGCTGTCACAATCTAAAAAATTTTAACAAAAATTAAGTTGCTCCAAAATCGGTCGGGTTAAGACTCAAATGTGTGGAATTACATATATGTATATTAACGTGTACAAAATAAGAACTCGAATAGAGATGATGAAATTTTTGAAAATAAAATCCATATGACGCATTGTTATGAGTAGCGTACTCATACCACATTGCTTTGGGCAATCTTAAAAATTTTAACAAAAATTAAGTTGCTCTAAAATCGGTGGGATTTAGACTCAAATGTGTGTAAATACATCTACTTTCACGTGTACAAAATAAGAACTCGATCAAAGATGATGAAATTTTTGCAAAAAATTCCATATGGCGCATTGTTATGAGCAGCGTACTCATACCACATTGCTTTCGACAATCTAAAAAATCTGAACAAAAATTAAGTTGCTCCAAAATCGGTCGGGTTTAGACTCAAATGTGTGGAATTACATATATATTAACGTGTACAAAATAAGAACTCGAATAGAGATGATGAAATTTTTGCAAAAAAATCCATATGACGCCTTGTTATGAGTTAACTTGCTCCAAAATCGGTCGGGTTTTGTCTCAAATGTGTGGTAATACATATATATTCACGTGTACAAAATAAGAACTCGATTAAAGATGAAGAAATTTTTGCAGAAAAATCCATATGACGCATTGTTATGAGTAGCGTACTCATACCACATTGCTTTGGACAATCTTAAAAATTTTAACAAAAATTAAGTTGCTCTAAAATCGGTCGGATTTAGACTCAAATGTGTGTAAATACATCTACTTTCACGTGTACAAAATAAGAACTCGATCAAAGATGATGAAATTTTTGCAAAAAATTCCATATGGCGCATTGTTATGAGCAGCGTACTCATACCACATTGCTTTCGACAATCTAAAAAATCTGAACAAAAATTAAGTTGCTCCAAAATCGGTCGGGTTTAGACTGAAATGTGTGGAATTACATATATATTATCGTGTACAAAATAAGAACTCGAATAGAGATGATGAAATTTTTGCAAAAAAATCCATATGACGTATTGTTATGAGTAGCGTACTCATACCACATTGCTTTGGACAATCTTTAAAATTTGTACAAAAATTAACTTGCTCCAAAATCGGTCGGGTTTAATCTCAAATGTGTGGTAATATATATATATTCACGTGTACAAAATAAGAACTCGATTAAAGATGATTATATTTTTGCAGAAAAAACCATATGACCCACTTTTATGAGTAGCGTACTCATACCAAATTGCTTTCGACAATCTTGAAAATTTGAACAAAAATTAACTTGCTCCAAAATCGGTCGGGTTTACACTCAAATGTGTGGAAATACTTCTACATTCACGTGTACAAAATAAGAACTCGATCAAGGATGATGAAATTTTTGCAAAAAAAATCCATATGACCCATTGTTATGAGTATTTGAAAATTTGAACAAAAATTAACTTGCTCCAAAATCGGTCGGGTTTAGTGTCAAATGTGTGGTAATATATATATATTCACGTGTACAAAATAAGAACTCGATTAAAGATGATGAAAGTTTTGCAAAAAGATCCATATGACCAATTGTTATGAGTAGCGTACTCATACTACATACATTACTTTCGACAATCTAAAAAATTTGAACAAAAATTAACTTGCTCCAAAATCGGTCGGGTTTACACTCAAATGTGTGGAAATACATATATATTCACGTGTACAAAATAAGAACCCGAATAAAGATAATGAAACTTTTGCAAAAAAATCTATATGACGCATTGTTATGAGTACCATACTCATACCAAATTGCTTTCCACAATCTAAAAAATTTGAACAAAAATTAAGTTGCTCCAAAATCGTTCGGTTTTAGACTCAAATGTGTGGAATTACATATATAATAATGTGTACAGAATAAGAACTCGAATAGAGATGATGAAATTTTTGCAAAAAAATCCATATGACGCATTGTTATGAGTTAACTTGCTCCAAAATCGGTCGGGTTTTGTCTCAAATGTGTGGTAATACATATATATTCACGTGTATAAAATAAGAATTCGATTAAAAATGAAGAAATTTTTGCAGAAAAAACCATATGACCCACTTTTATGAGTAGCGTACTCATACTACATTGCTTTCGACAATCTTGAAAATTTGAATAAAAATTAAGTTGCTCCAAAATCGGTCGGGTTTACACTCAAATGTGTAGAAATACATATATATTCACGTGTACAAAATAAGAACTCGAATAAAGGTGATGAAAGTTTTGCAAAAAAATCCATATGACCCATTGTTATGAGTAGCGTACTCATACGACATTGCTATCGACAATTTTGAAAATTTAAACAAAAATTAAGTTGCTCCAAAATCGGTCGGGTTTAGACTCAAATGTGTGGAAATACATATATATTCACGTGTACAAAATAAGAACTCGATTAAAGATGATGAAATGTTTGCAAAAAAGTCCATATCACACATTGTTATGAGTAGCGTACTCATACTACATACATTGCTTTCGACAATCTTGAAAATTTGAACAAAAATTAACTTGCTCCAAAATCGGTCGGGTTTACACTCAAATGTGTGGAAATACATATATATTCACGTGTACAAAATAAGAACTCGAATAAAGATGATGAAATTTTTGCAAAAAAATCCATATGACCCATTGTTATGAGTATTTGAAAATTTGAACAAAAATTAATTTGCTCCAAAATCGGTCGGGTTTAGTGTCAAATGTGTGGTAATATATATATATATTCACGTGTACAAAATAAGAACTCGATCAGAGATGATGAAATTTTTGCAAAAAAATCCATATGACCCATTTTTATGAGTATTTGAAAATTTTAACAAAAATTAACTTGCTCCAAAATCGGTCGGGTTTAGTGTCAAATGTGTGGTAATATATATATATTCACGTGTACAAAATAAGAACTCGATTAAAGATGATGAAAGTTTAGCAAAAAAATCCATATGACCCATTGTTATGAGTAGCGTACTCATACTACATACATTGCTTTCGACAATCTTGAAAATTTGAACAAAAATTAACTTGCACCCAAATCGGTCGGGTTTACACTCAAATGGGTGGAAATACATATATATTCACGTGTACAAAATAAGAACTCGAATAAAGATGATGAAATTTTTGCAAAAAAATCCATATGACCCATTGTTATGAGTAGCGTGCTCATACTACATTGCTTTCGACAATCTTGAAAATTTGAACAAAAATTAAGTTGCTCCAAAATCGGTCGGGTTTACACTCAAATATGTGTAAATACATCTACATTCACGTGTACAAAATAAGAACTCGATCAAAGATGATGAAATTTTTGCAAAAAATTCCATATGGCGCATTGTTATGAGCAGCGTACTCATACCACATTGCTTTCGACAATCTAAAAAATCTGAACAAAAATTAAGTTGCTCCAAAATCGGTCGGGTTTAGACTCAAATGTATGGAATTACATATATATTAACGTGTACAAAATAAGAACTCGAATAAAGGTGAAGAAATTTTTTGCAAATAATCCATATGACCCATTGTTATGAGTATCGTACTCATACTAAATTGCTTTCGACAATCTTGAAAATTTGAACAAAAATTAACTTGCTCCAAAATCGGCCAAGTTTAGACTCAAATCTGTGGAAATACATATATATTCACGTGTGCAAAATAAGAACTCGATTAAAGATGATGAAATTTTTGCAAAAAAATCCATATGACGCATTGTTATGAGTAGCGTACTCATACTACCTTGCTTTCGATAATCTTGGAAATTTGAAAAAAATAACTTGCTCTAAAATCGGCCGGGTTAAGACTCACATGTGTGGAAATACATCAACATTCATGTGTCAAAATAAGAACTCGATTAAAGATGATGAAATTTTTGCAAAAAAAGCCATATGACACATTGTTATGAGTAGCGTACTCATACGACATTGCTTTCGACAATCTAAAAAATTTGAACAAAAATTAAGTTACTCCAAAATCGGTCGGGTTTAGACTCAAATGTGTGGAAATACCTATATATTAACGTGTACGAAATAAGAACTCGATTAAAGATGATGAAATTTTTGCAAAAAAATCCATATGACCCATTGTTATGAGTAGCGTACTCATACGACATTGCTTTCGACAATCTAAAAAATTTAAACAAAAATTAACTTGCTCCAAAATCGGTCGGGTTTAGACTCAAATATGTGGAAGTACATCTATTTTTACAGATACCAAATAAGAACTCGATTAAAGATGATGAAATGTTTGCAAAATAATCCATATGACACATTGTTATGAGTAGCGTACTCATACCACATTGATTTGGACAATCTTAAAAATTTGAACCAAAATTAAGTTGCTCCAAAATCGGTCGGATTTAGACTCAAATGTGTGGAAATACATATATATTCACGTGTACAAAATAAGAACCCGAATAAAGATGATGAAATTTTTGCAAAAAAATCCATATATCGCATTGTTATGAGTAGCATACTCATACCACATTGCTTTCACAATCTAAAAAATTTTAACAAAAATTAAGTTGCTCCAAAATCGGTCGGGTTAAGACTCAAATGTGTGGAATTACATATATGTATATTAACGTGTACAAAATAAGAACTCGAATAGAGATGATGAAATTTTTGAAAAAAAATCCATATGACGCATTGTTATGAGTAGCGTACTCATACCACATTGCTTTGGACAATCTTAAAAATTTTAACAAAAATTAAGTTGCTCTAAAATCGGTCGGATTTAGACTCAAATGTGTGTAAATACATCTACATCCACGTGTACAAAATAAGAACTCGATCAAAGATGATGAAATTTTTGCAAAAAATTCCATATGGCGCATTGTTATGAGCAGCGTACTCATACCACATTGCTTTCGACAATCTAAAAAATCTGAACAAAAATTAAGTTGCTCCAAAATCGGTCGGGTTTAGACTCAAATGTGTGGAATTACATATATATTAACGTGTACAAAATAAGAACTCGAATTGAGATGATGAAATTTTTGCAAAAAAATCCATATGACGCATTGTTATGAGTAGCGTACTCATACCACATTGCTTTGGACAATCTTTAAAATTTGTACAAAAATTAACTTGCTCCAAAATCGGTCGGGTTTAGTCTCAAATGTGTGGTAATATATATATATTCACGTGTACAAAATAAGAACTCGATTAAAGATGATGATATTTTTGAAGAAAAAACCATATGACCCACTTTTATGAGTAGCGTACTCATACCAAATTGCTTTCGACAATCTTGAAAATCTGAACAAAAATTAACTTGCTCCAAAATCGGTCGGGTTTAGACTCAAATATGTGGAAATACATACATATTCACGTGTACAAAATAAGAACCCGAATAAAGATGATGAAATGTTTGCAAAAAAGTCCATATGACACATTGTTATGAGTAGCGTACTCATACTACATACATTGCTTTCGACAATCTTGAAAATTTGAACAAAAATTAACTTGCTACAAAATCGGTCGGGTTTACACTCAAATGTGTGGAAATACATATATATTCACGTGTACAAAATAAGAACTCGAATAAAGATGATGAAATTTTTGCAAAAAAATCCATATGACCCATTGTTATGAGTGTTTGAAAATTTGAACAAAAATTAACTTGCTCCAAAATCGGTCGGGTTTAGTGTCAAATGTGTGCTTATATATATATATTCACGTGTACAAAATAAGAACTCGATCAGAGATGATGAAATTTTTGCAAAAAAATCCATATGACCCATTGTTATGAGTATTTGAAAATTTGAACACAAATTAACTTGCTCCAAAATCGGTCGGGTTTAGTGTCAAATGTGTGGTAATATATATATATTCACGTGTACAAAATAAGAACTCAATTAAAGATGATGAAAGTTTAGCAAAAAAATCCATATGACCCATTGTTATGAGTAGCGTACTCATACTACATACATTGCTTTCGACAATCTTGACAATTTGAACAACAATTAACTTGCTCCAAAATCGGTCGGGTTTACACTCAAACGTGTGGAAATACATATATATTCACGTGTACAAAATAAGAACTCGAATAAAGATGATGAAATTTTTGCAAAAAATTCCATATGACCCATTGTTATGAGTAGCGTACTCATACTACTTTGCTTTCGACAATTTTGAAAATTTGAACAAAAATTAAGTTGCTCCCAAATCGGTCGGGTTTACACTCAAATGTGTAGAAATACATATATATTCACGAGTACAAAATAAGAACTCGAATAAAGGTGAAGAAATTTTTGCAAATAATCCATATGACCCATTGTTATGAGTAGCGTACTCATACGACATTGCTTTCGACAGTTTTGAAAATTTTAACAAAAATTAAGTTGCTCTAAAATCGGCCGGATTTAGACTTAAATGTGTGTAAATACATCTACATTCACGTGTACAAAATAAGAACTCGATCAAAGATGATGAAATTTTCGCAAAAAATTCCATATGGCGCATTGTTATGAGCAGCGTACTCATACCACATTGCTTTCAACAATCTAAAAAATTTTAACAAAAATTAAGTTGCTCCAAAATCGGTCGGGTTTAGACTCAAATGTGTGGAATTACATATATATTAACGTGTACAAAATAAGAACTCGAATAAAGGTGAAGAAATTTTTTGCAAATAATCCATATGACCCATTGTTATGAGTATCGTACTCATACTAAATTGCTTTCGACAATCTTGAAAATTTGAACAAAAATTAACTTGCTCCAAAATCGGCCAAGTTTAGACTCAAATCTGTGGAAATATTTACATATATATTCACGAGTGCAAAATAAGAACTCGATTAAAGATGATGAAATTTTTGCAAAAAAATCCATATGACGCATTGTTATGAGTAGCGTACTCATACTACCTTGCTTTCGATAATCTTGGAAATTTGAAAAAAATTAACTTGCTCTAAGATCGGCCGGGTTAAGACTCACATGTGTGGAAATACATCAACATTCATGTGTACAAAATAAGAAATCGATTAAAGATGATGAAATTTTTGCAAAAAAAGCCATATGACACATTGTTATGAGTAGCGCACTCATACGACATTGCTTTCGACAATCTAAAAAATTTGAACAAAAATTAAGTTACTCCAAAATCGGTCGGGTTTAGACTCAAATGTGTGGAAATACCTATATATTAACGTGTACGAAATAAGAACTCGATTAAAGATGATGAAATTTTTGCAAAAAAATCCATATGACCCATTGTTATGAGTAGCGTACTCATACGACATTGCTTTCGACAATCTAAAAAATTTAAACAAAAATTAACTTGCTCCAAAATCGGTCGGGTTTAGACTCAAATATGTGGAAGTACATCTATTTTTACAGATACCAAATAAGAACTCGATTAAAGATGATGAAATGTTTGCAAAATAATCCATATGACACATTGTTATGAGTAGCGTACTCATACCACATTGATTTGGACAATCTTAAAAATTTGAACCAAAATTAAGTTGCTCCAAAATCGGTCGGATTTAGACTCAAATGTGTGGAAATACATCTACATTCACGTGTACAAAATAATAACTCAATCAAAGATGATGAAATTTTTGCAAAAAAATCCATATGACCCATTGTTATGAGTAGCGTACTCATATCACATTGCTTTCGACAATCTAAAAAATTTGAACAATAAAACAATAATTAAGTTGCTCCAAAATCGGTCGGATTTAGACTCAAATGTGTGGAAATACATATATATTCACGTGTACAAAATAAGAACCCGAATAAAGATGATGAAATTTTTGCAACAAAATCCATATATCGCATTGTTATGAGTAGCATACTCATACCACATTGCTTTCACAATCTAAAAAATTTTAACAAAAATTAAGTTGCTCCAAAATCGGTCGGGTTAAGACTCAAATGTGTGGAATTACATATATGTATATTAACGTGTACAAAATAAGAACTCGAATAGAGATGATGAAATTTTTGAAAAAAAATCCATATGACGCATTGTTATGAGTAGCGTACTCATACCACATTGCTTTGGACAATCTTAAAAATTTTAATAAAAATTAAGTTGCTCTAAAATCGGTCGGATTTAGACTCAAATGTGTGTAAATACATCTACATTCACGTGTACAAAATAAGAACTCGATCAAAGATGATGAAATTTTTGCAAAAAATTCCATATGGCGCATTGTTATGAGCAGCGTACTCATACCACATTGCTTTCGACAATCTAAAAAATCTGAACAAAAATTAAGTTGCTCCAAAATCGGTCGGGTTTAGACTCAAATGTGTGGAATTACATATATATTAACGTGTACAAAATAAGAACTCGAATTGAGATGATGAAATTTTTGCAAAAAAATCCATATGACGCATTGTTATGAGTAGCGTACTCATACCACATTGCTTTGGACAATCTTTAAAATTTGTACAAAAATTAGCTTGCTCCAAAATCGGTCGGGTTTAGTCTCAAATGTGTGGTAATATATATATATTCACGTGTACAAAATAAGAACTCGATTAAAGATGATGATATTTTTGAAGAAAAAACCATATGACCCACTTTTATGAGTAGCGTACTCATACCAAATTGCTTTCGACAATCTTGAAAATTTGAACAAAAATTAACTTGCTCCAAAATCGGTCGGGTTTAGACTCAAATATGTGGAAATACATACATATTCACGTGTACAAAATAAGAACCCGAATAAAGATGATGAAATGTTTGCAAAAAAGTCCATATGACACATTGTTATGAGTAGTGTACTCATACTACATACATTGCTTTCGACAATCTTGAAAATTTGAACAAAAATTAACTTGCTCCAAAATCGGTCGGGTTTACACTCAAATGTGTGGAAATACATATATATTCACGTGTACAAAATAAGAACTCGAATAAAGATGATGAAATTTTTGCAAAAAATTCCATATGACCCATTTTTATGAGTAGCGTACTCATACGACATTGCTTTCGACAATCTAAAAAATTTTAACAAAAATTAAGTTGCTCCAAAATCGGTCGGGTTTACACTCAAATGTGTGGAAATACATATATATTCACGTGTACAAAATAAGAACTCGAATAAAGATGATGAAATTTTTGCAAAAAATTCCATATGACCCATTGTTATGAGTAGCGTACTCATACTACTTTGCTTTCGACAATTTTGAAAATTTGAACAAAAATTAAGTTGCTCCCAAATCGGTCGGGTTTACACTCAAATGTGTAGAAATACATATATATTCACGTGTACAAAATAAGAACTCGAATAAAGGTGAAGAAATTTTTGCAAATAATCCATATGACCCATTGTTATGAGTAGCGTACTCATACGACATTGCTTTCGACAGTTTTGAAAATTTGAACAAAAATTAACTTGCTCCAAAATCGGTCGGGTTTAGTGTCAAATGTGTGCTAATATATATATATTCACGTGTACAAAATAAGAACTCGATCAGAGATGATGAAATTTTTGCAAAAAAATCGATATGACCCATTGTTATGAGTATTTGAAAATTTGAACAAAAATTAACTTGCTCCAAAATCGGTCGGGTTTAGTGTCAAATGTGTGGTAATATATATATATTCACGTGTACAAAATAAGAACTCGATTAAAGATGATGAAAGTTTAGCAAAAAAATCCATATGACCCATTGTTATGAGTAGCGTACTCATACTACATACATTGCTTTCGACAATCTTGAAAATTTGAACAACAATTAACTTGCTCCAAAATCGGTCGGGTTTACACTCAAATGTGTGGAAATACATATATATTCACGTGTACAAAATAAGAACTCGAATAAAGATGATGAAATTTTTGCAAAAAATTCCATATGACCCATTGTTATGAGTAGCGTACTCATACTACTTTGCTTTCGACAATTTTGAAAATTTGAACAAAAATTAAGTTGCTCCCGAATCGGTCGGGTTTACACTCAAATGTGTAGAAATACATATATATTCACGTGTACAAAATAAGAACTCGAATAAAGGTGAAGAAATTTTTGCAAATAATCCATATGACCCATTGTTATGAGTAGCGTACTCATACGACATTGCTTTCGACAGTTTTGAAAATTTTAACAAAAATTAAGTTGCTCTAAAATCGGTCGGATTTAGACTCAAATGTGTGTAAATACATCTACATTCACGTGTACAAAATAAGAACTCGATCAAAGATGATGAAATTTTCGCAAAAAATTCCATATGGCGCATTGTTATGAGCAGCGTACTCATACCACATTGCTTTCGACAATCTAAAAAATTTTAACAAAAATTAAGTTGCTCCAAAATCGGTCGGGTTTAGACTCAAATGTGTGGAATTACATATATATTAACGTGTACAAAATAAGAACTCGAATAGAGATGATGAAATTTTTGAAAAAAAATCCATATGACGCATTGTTATGAGTAGCGCACTCATACCACATTGCTTTGGACAATCTTAAAAATTTTAACAAAAATTAAGTTGCTCCAAAATCGGTCGGATTTAGACTCAAATGTGTGTAAATACATCTACATTCACGTGTACAAAAAAGAACTCGATCAAAGATGATGCAATTTTTGCAAAAAATTCCATATGGCGCATTGTTATGAGCAGCGTACTCATACCACATTGCTTTCGACAATCTAAAAAATCTGAACAAAAATTGAGTTGCTCCAAAATCGGTCGGGTTTAGACTCAAATGTGTGGAATTACATATATATTAACGTGTACAAAATAAGAACTCGAATAGAGATGATGAAATTTTTGCAAAAAAATCCATATGACGCATTGTTATGAGTAGCGTACTCATACCACATTGCTTTGGACAATCTTTAAAATTTGTACAAAAATTAATATATACATATATTCACGTGTACAAAATAAGAACTCGATTAAAGATGATGAAAGTTTAGCAAAAAAATCCATATGACCCATTGTTATGAGTAGCGTACTCATACTACATACATTGCTTTCGACAATCTTGAAAATTTGAACAACAATTAACTTGCTCCAAAATCGGTCGGGTTTACACTCAAATGTGTGGAAATACATATATATTCACGTGTACAAAATAAGAACTCGAATAAAGATGATGAAATTTTTGCAAAAAAATCCATATGACCCATTGTTATGAGTAGCGTACTCATACTACAATTTTGAAAATTTGAACATAAATTAAGTTGCTCCCAAATCGGTCGGGTTTACACTCAAATGTGTAGATATACATATATATTCACGTGTACAAAATAAGAACTCGAATAAAGGTGAAGAAATTTTTGCAAATAATCCATATGACCCATTGTTATGAGTAGCGTACTCATACGACATTGCTTTCGACAATTTTGAAAATTTAAACAAACATTAACTTGCTCCAAAATCGGTCGGGTTTAGACTCAAATGTGTGGAAATACATATATATTCACGTGTACAAAATAAGAACTCGATTAAAGATGATGAAATTTTTGCAAAAAAGTCCATATGACACATTGTTATGAGTTGCGTACTCATACTACCTTGCTTTCGATAATCTTGGAAATTTGAAAAAAATTAACTTGCTCTAAAATCGGCCGGGTTAAGACTCACATGTGTGGAAATACATCAACATTCATGTGTACAATATAAGAACTCGATTAAAGATGATGAAATATTTGCAAAAAAAGCCATATGACACATTGTTATGAGTAGCGTACTCATACGACATTGCTTTCGACAATCTAAAAAATTTGAACCAAAATTAAGTTACTCCAAAGTCGGTCGGGTTTAGACTCAAATGTGTGGAAATACATATATATTAACGTGTACAAAATAAGAACTCGATTAAATATGATGAAATTTTTGCAAAAAAATCCATATGACCCATTGTTATGAGTAGCGTACTCATACGACATTGCTTTCGACAATCTAAAAAATTTTAACAAAAATTAAGTTGCTCCAAAGTCAGTCGGGTTTAGACTCAAATGTGTGGAATTACATATATATTAACGAGTTCAAAATAAGAACTCGAAAAGAGATGATGAAATTTTTGCAAAAAAATCCATATGACGCGTTGTTATGAGTAGCGTACTCATACCACATTGCTTTGGACAAACTTAAAAATTTTAACAAAAATTAAGTTGCTCCAAAATCGCTAGTGTTTAGACTGAAATGTGTGGAATTACATATATATTAACTCGAATAGAGATGATGAAATTTTTGCAAAACAATCCATAAGACCCATTGTTATGAGTAGCGTACTCATACCACATTGCTTTCGACAATCTAAAAAATTCGAACAAAAATTAAGTTGCTCCAAAATCGGTCGGATTTAGACTCAAATGTGTGGAATTACATATATATTAACGTGTACAAAATAAGAACTCGAATAGAGATGATGAAATTTTTGAAAAAAAATCCATATGACGCATTGTTATGAGTAGCGCACTCATACCACATTGCTTTGGACAATCTTAAAAATTTTAACAAAAATTAAGTTAGTCTAAAATCGGTCGGATTTAGACTCAAATGTGTGTAAATACATCTACATTCACGTGTACAAAAAAGAACTCGATCAAAGATGATGCAATTTTTGCAAAAAATTCCATATGGCGCATTGTTATGAGCAGCGTACTCATACCACATTGCTTTCGACAATCTAAAAAATCTGAACAAAAATTAAGTTGCTCCAAAATCGGTCGGGTTTAGACTCAAATGTGTGGAATTACATATATATTAACGTGTACAAAATAAGAACTCGAATAGAGATGATGAAATTTTTGCAAAAAAATCCATATGACGCATTGTTATGAGTAGCGTACTCATACCACATTGCTTTGGACAATCTTTAAAGTTTGTACAAAAATTAATATATACATATATTCACGTGTACAAAATAAGAACTCGATTAAAGATGATGAAAGTTTAGCAAAAAAATCCATATGACCCATTGTTATGAGTAGCGTACTCATACTACATACATTGCTTTCGACAATCTTGAAAATTTGAACAACAATTAACTTGCTCCAAGGGGTCGAGCGGAAGCAGGGTGTGGATGAAGCGTAACACAGTGCATATGACATCCGGTGCACCTAGCCTATCCCACATCAAGACCGTAGTGCACGATGCGGAATCGTACCCTTCAAAAGGTGACCCTGTTTTCACTGAACACTATGGATCTAGATCCGGAGGGTATCGAAACAACCCTTCCCCCCTAATCCAGGGTGTCATGCGTCACCGTGCCCATGGATGGTTTGCAGTCAGGGGGCTTTCCGACTGTATTCGAACGGCGCCTCCCGGATACCGGTCCGCCTCCGGGAGTAACGGTGGACTTACTGCGGCATGGGGCTCTGCCGTAGTCGACCGTTTCATTCCCCTTTCCTTTTATTCCGGCCACCGAACGGTCTCGGCTCATTAGGTGGCCAAAGAACCAGTATGCAAATGAACCCTTATCGAGAAGCCTCGGAACCCTGCACGGGTAGTGCCGCCACTGGACAAGGCGAAGAAAAGTCCCTAAAACCTTCGGGAACCGCATCGACGGTGCCGAAAGGGCCTCAATGGCCCAAACCACACACTCGGTCCCCCACAGCGACTGGAGGAGTGGTTATGCCTCTAAAGGGAAAACCACCCTCTATTGAAACCGGAAGCACTAAGCCCCCCGAGGGAAAGTCGTTTCCGGTGGAAAAGCCAAGGGCGACCAACCCCCATAGGCCTATCAAGGCCCCCTCCTCTATGCAAAGTATTGTGGTCGAGCAGGAGTCCTCCACGAACAAGAAAGCGACCACCACTGCGCAGAACAAAGGCATGAAAGCAGCTGAGGCAAATGACACAGATCAGAGCCCCAGCTGCTCAAAAGCCATCAGGCCCCACGTCAGGGCCCAGCGCGATCGTAGGGCAGCACCGAAGGTCATAAAACGGCTGGAGGCTATGCAATACGACAAATTGACGGAGACACAGAAAGCCTCACTCGAGTGGGCTAAGGGAGTCATGGCCGCAAGCGAAAAGCGCCCCTTGGGGAACGGCGGAAAAGACAAACCACCCACTCGACTGGACCACCGGAGAGAATTAGCCTCAAAGAGACAGCGATCTCTCGAGGAGACTCCGAGTGGTTCAAAAAGGTATAGAACGTCCTCCCCTCCAAACCGTCGGTCGATGGCCGTAGCCACAAAGCCGTTCAACGGGGCTGCCAAAGAGCACCTCACACTGGCCGTGCTGGACAAGAGCCATCCCGACGGACACATAAGCACTGACAATTGGAAGTCCGTGCTGATGGGTCTCTGCAGGGTCTACAAGGGCATACTCGAGAAGTATCCCGGCCCTTCACCAGTCGTCCGCGACGCCGGATGGCATCAAGGGCGAATCAAACTCGTCTCATGCGCGGACGATCGCGCAGTACGGCTCTACAAGGAGGCAATCTCATCGGTGGGAGAGCTGTGGCCCGGGGCCGACCTGAAAGCCGTCCACAGGGAGGAAATCCCCAAACGGCCACGAGCCTGGGCCTGGGTCCCAGCGGAACCATCAGAACCGAAAGAGATCCTGGAGCTCATCCGCCTTGGCAACGCAGAACTACCCACCAGCGATTGGAGGATAGTGCGAGTTGGCGAGACCAAGGAGAAGCAGCGTTACGTTGACCTGGTCATCAACGATGCTTCCATGACAGTTCTTGCGGATTGTGGTGGGGTTATAAGCTACGGCTTTTACTCCATCACGGTTAAAATCCACAAGAAGGCGGAGGTTAGAGAAACCGAGAATGCAGGCAACGCTTCAAGCGGACCAGCGACTTCTTCTGTCAGCGAAGAGGTCAGCAAAGTAGGAGACGCCGCGAGCGCCCCTACTGACCTCGAGCCGATTTCAACGGAGGCAACCGGGGGCGTCCCATTGGAGGTATTGGACACCGCGTCAGATGCCGAGAGCGACGCGGGCTCTGTGTACAGCCAATGGGTAACGCAACTCGAAGAGGACCAGCTTCTGGCTTCGGAACCTGAGGAGGCGGATCACGACACCACGGTCGTAGCCGCCGCCGAGAGGGTGGAGCAAGAGGCAATGGACATCGCAGACTGCGGAGATGGTGCGGATTCTGCAAATTAATCTGCACCACTCCAAAGCAGCCTCGGCTGCTCTTCTTCTTCGTCTCAGCGAAAAGGTTGAAGACGTTATTCTTGTTCAGGAGCCCTGGATCGTCAGGAACAGGGTTTGTGGATTAAACTCTGACGCCTACCAACTAGTAACGTCTCCAGTGATAGGTAGGATCAGAGCATGTATTCTTATAAAAAAAAGTATATTCTTATTTTCTCCTCTCTCAATACAGCGACGAAGACACCGTTAGCGTAAGCGTACAGCTGGAAGAGAGCGTCGTCTGGCTCTTGGCGAGCTACATGGCCCACGACGGCCAATCTCTTCCTCCTCCAAGACTGAAGGAAGCCATCAAAGAGGCTAACAAGGAAAAATTCCCGGTCGTAATTGGAGCCGACTCAAACTCGCACCATGAAATATGGGGCTCAAACGACACCAATCCTCGAGGTGAGTGTTTACTTGACTTTATATTAGCAAAAAATCTATATATATGTAACCGGGGGAACGATCCCACCTTCGTCACCTCTGTCAGAAGAGAAGTGCTGGACATCACCCTCGCCTCAGGCTGCCTCTCGGACCTGATAAGCGACTGGCAAGTGTCCAAAGAACACTCCTTTTCTGACCACCTCTACATAACATTTAAGATAAATCTCAATCCCTCTACTCTTACAGCGTATAGGAATAAGAGGCGGACGGATTGGCAGAAATATAAAAGCGTCCTCTCAGCCTCTTTGTCCAGACACGTTTATCACGATAGGCTAGGCCTATCGCAAACACCTGATGAAGCGAGTCCCTTAAACACGAAGGTCGTTTCTCTCGGTGAGCTGGATTCACCGTCAAAAATAGATGAAGCGGTAGACCTCGTAACAAACGCATGTAATTCCGCTTTTAGAGTCTCCTGCCCTAAGACCCTACCGAAGGGTAAAAAGAAACCCCAGTGGTGGAATCTAGAGATTTCAGCACTCAGGAAAGAGAGCAGGCGACTCTTTAACCAAGCCAAGAGGACGGGTCTTTGGCAACCATACAAAGACGCTCTTAAAACTTTCAAGAAGGCCATTAAGACAGCACAACGCAAATCTTGGCAAAACTTCTGTAATAACATAGAAGAAAACTCCGAAGCCAACAGGCTGAGGAAGGTTCTCTCGAAAAGTGCTCCAACGATAAATTCTATTCAAAAACCAAACGGAGAATGGACATCTACAGCCGACGAAATGCTGGAGTTACTAATGACCACCCACTTTCCTGGGTGCTCTGATGTCTCCAACATTTTGCCAGGTCACCAAACCAACTCACTCTTAGGGAATACCGCAGGGGATATAGTGAGGTACGAAAAGGTGGAATGGGCAGTAATGTCCTTCGAACCTTACAAATCCCCAGGACCTGACGGAATTTTTCCCGCACTACTACAAAGAGCGAAGGACCTTCTTTGTCCACTTCTCACACAGATTTTTACAGCATGCCTTACGCTCACCCACATTCCTAATGTGTGGACGAAGGCGAAAGTCGTCTTTCTACCGAAGGGAGGCAGGACTGCTCACGCAAAACCCAAAGACTTCAGGCCCATAAGCCTCACCTCATTCCTTATCAAAACTCTTGAGAGGCTCATAGACGAGCATATTCGGCGTAATATAAGGAAAGAAAAACTCTCCCCGAACCAACACGCATACTCTAAAGGCAAATCCACGGAGACTGCTCTCCACGACATCGTCTCAACGATCGAGAAAGGATTGGCCATAAAAGAGTACACGCTGGGGATCTTTATTGACATCGAGGGAGCCTTCAACAATGTCTACCCCGAATCTGTTATCAAATCACTCCGTATGGTGGGGGTACAGCAGGGACTGGTGGATTTTGTGGGGCTCCTACTCAGGAAAAGATCGATTTTCTCAACAGTAGGGGATAGCTCTAAATCCAAACATGTGGCTAGAGGTACACCCCAGGGAGGGGTCTTGTCACCTTTACTCTGGAACCTTACCGTAAACGACTTACTCTTAAACCTGAAGGGCACTGGCTGCAAGGCCGTGGCATATGCTGACGACTTGGCAATCATAGCCACTGGTAAACATCTTCAAGTCATTAGTGATCTACTGCAAAACGCTCTAAACATTGTTACCCGCTGGTCTGTGGAGTGCGGACTTAACGTCAACCCTACTAAGACCGAAGCAGTGCTCTTTACAAGGAAATACAAAATCCCCGACTTCAAATTACCATCTGTAAACGGAATGGTACTTAGTCTCTCAACCGAGGTAAAATATCTCGGAATCGTACTAGATAAAAAACTCGACTGGAGGCGGAACATTGAAGACCGCTCCAAGAAAGCAATTGTTGCTCTTTATGCCTGTAAGACGGCCGTGGGGAAGAAATGGGGAATAAAGCCACACATTGTACACTGGATGTACACAGCTGTGATAAGGCCCATTCTCTTTCACGGGGTCGTCGTATGGTGGCCGGCACTGAGCAGGGCTCTAACTAGAGCCAAGCTTGAACGGGTGCAGAGGGCGGCCTCAATGCTCACCACGGGAGCACTGCCCTCTACACCCACCAAATCTCTAGAGATAATGTTAAATCTTCCACCGGTGGATCTCTACGGCAAATTTCTGGCGGCCTGCAGTGCTGCCAGGCTAAATGCGATCCTTCCGTGGAGAAATCTTGACTATGGGCACTCAAAAGTCCTGGAAACTCTGCCCGACAAGAAGTTGGATTATACCCTACACCCTTCTTTCTCTGCAAACAGGTTCTCCATAAGAATCCCAGAGAGAAACGAATGGATAGGTATCGTGGACCTGGATCCAGGATCGACGGCTGTGTACACAGACGGCTCCAAGTTAAACGAAAGAGTAGGCAGCGGGATTCACTCAAGCGAACTCGATCTAAACCTCAGCCTTCGTTTACCGGACCACTGTAGCGTTTTTCAGGCCGAACTAAATGCAATAATGGAAGCAGCTCGTGGCCTGACAACGTGTACCTCTTTAGAACGAGGCATCACCATTTATTCTGATAGCCAGGCTGCTATCAAATCTTTAAACTCCTACGGTACAACCTCCAAGGTAGCCATTGAATGCAGAGCGGCTTTAAACCATCTTGCAGATATGTGCTCCGTATGTGTTGTGTGGGTCCCTGGCCATAGAGACATTCCTGGCAACTACCTGGCCGATGAACTAGCTAGGAAGGGGACGGAACTACCCGTAATAAACTCTGCTGAAGAGGTGGGTTTACCCTTAGCATCATATAAACACAGACTAAGATCTGAGCTTATGGATAGGGTAAATTTAAGGTGGGCATCGGAGCCTACCTGTCTCATTACCAGACAAATCTGGCCGGAAGTTGATGGGAAGCGCTCCAAAGCTCTCATTATGCTTGGTCGCTCCTCTCTCAGATTAGTAGTTGGGGTGATAACCGGGCACTGCCTTATGGGCACGCATGGGGAAAGACTAGGTTACCCAACAAATGATTTTTGCCGCAGCTGCCGAAACGAGGAGGAGGTGGAGAGCACTGAGCACTATCTCTGCCACTGCCCCGGCCTGGCCAAGACGCGCAGAAAATTTTTCAAAAGTTACTTTTTGGACTGTCTAGCCGATTTGAACTCGGCAAGCATCTCTAACTTTATACTCTACATCAAGCGCACAGGATGGTTCAATTTTTGAGAATAAGGGAGGGAGGGAATGCATGGCCTACGCCATTGGTATCACAATGGGCTTCTTACAGCCTAAGTGTGCCACCGTGCTTTGTGCGGTGGCAGCCACTCTAACCTAACCTAACCTAACCTAACTTGCTCCAAAATCGGTCGGGTTTACACTCAAATGTGTGGAAATACATATATATTCACGTGTACAAAATAAGAACTCGAATAAAGATGATGAAATTTTTGCAAAAAAATCCATATGACCCATTGTTATGAGTAGCGTACTCATACTACAATTTTGAAAATTTGAACATAAATTAAGTTGCTCCCAAATCGGTCGGGTTTACACTCAAATGTGTAGATATACATATATATTCACGTGTTCAAAATAAGAACTCGAATAAAGGTGAAGAAATTTTTGCAAATAATCCATATGACCCATTGTTATGAGTAGCGTACTCATACGACATTGCTTTCGACAATTTTGAAAATTTAAACAAACATTAACTTGCTCCAAAATCGGTCGGGTTTAGACTCAAATGTGTGGAAATACATATATATTTACGTGTACAAAATAAGAACTCGATTAAAGATGATGAAATTTTTGCAAAAAAGTCCATATGACACATTGTTATGAGTTGCGTACTCATACTACCTTGCTTTCGATAATCTTGGAAATTTGAAAAAAATTAACTTGCTCTAAAATCGGCCGGGTTAAGACTCACATGTGTGGAAATACATCAACATTCATGTGTACAAAATAAGAACTCGATTAAAGATGATGAAATATTTGCAAAAAAAGCCATATGACACATTGTTATGAGTAGCGTACTCATACGACATTGCTTTCGACAATCTAAAAAATTTGAACAAAAATTAAGTTACTCCAAAGTCGGTCGGGTTTAGACTCAAATGTGTGGAAATACATATATATTAACGTGTACAAAATAAGAACTCGATTAAATATGATAAAATTTTTGCAAAAAAATCCATATGACCCATTGTTATGAGTAGCGTACTCATACGACATTGCTTTCGACAATCTAAAAAATTTTAACAAAAATTCAGTTGCTCCAAAGTCAGTCGGATTTAGACTCAAATGTGTGGAATTACATATATATTAACGAGTTCAAAATAAGAACTCGAAAAGAGATGATGAAATTTTTGCAAAAAAATCCATATGACGCGTTGTTATGAGTAGCGTACTCATACCACATTGCCGTGGACAATCTTAAAAATTTTAACAAAAATTAAGTTGCTCCAAAATCGCTAGTGTTTAGACTCAAATGTGTGGAATTACATATATATTAACTCGAATAGAGATGATGAAATTTTTGCAAAACAATCCATAAGACCCATTGTTATGAGTAGCGTACTCATACCACATTGCTTTCGACAATCTAAAAAATTTGAACAAAAATTAAGTTGCTCCAAAATCTGTCGGGTTTAGACTCAAATGTGTGGATTTATATATATATTAATGTGTACAGAATAAGAACTCGAATAGAGATGATGAAATTTTTGCAAAAAAATCCATATGACGCATTGTTATGAGTTAACTTGCTCCAAAATCGGTCGAATTTTGTCTCAAATGTGTGGTAATACATATATATTCACGTGTACAAAATAAGAACTCGATTAAAGATGATGAAATGTTTGCAAAACAAAACCATATGACCCTTGTTATGAGTAGCGTACTCATTCTAAATTGCTTTCGACAATCTTGAAAATTTGAACAAAAATTAACTTGCTCCAAAATCGGCCAAGTTTAGACTCAAATCTGTGGAAATACATATATATTAACGTGTACAAAATAAGAACTCGAATAGAGATGATGAAATTTTTGCAAAAAAATCTATATGACGCATTGTTATGAGTAGCGTACTCATACCACATTGCTTTGGACAATCTTAAAAATTTGAACAAAAATTAAGTTGCTCCAAAATCGGTCGGGTTTAGACTCAAATGTGTGGAATGAAATGTTTGCAAAAGAATCCATATGACACATTGTTATGAGTAGCGTACTCATACCACTTTGCTTTGGACAATCTTAAAAATTTGAACAAAAATTAGGTGGCTCCAAAATCGGTCGGATTTGGACTCAAATGTGTGGAAATACATCTTTATTCACGTGTACAAAATAAGAACTCGATCAAAGATGATGAAATTTTTGCAAAAAAATCCATATGACCCATTGTTATGAGTAGCGTACTCATATCACATTGCTTTCGACAATCTAAAAAATTTGAACAATTAAACAATAATTAAGTTGCTCCAAAATCGGTCGGATTTAGACTCAAATGTGTGGAAATACATATATATTCACGTGTACAAAATAAGAACGGGATTAAAGGTGATGAAAGTTTTGCAAAAAAATCCATATGACCCATTGTTATGAGTAGCGTACTCATACGACATTGCTTTCGACAATCTAAAAAATTTTAACAAAAATTAAGTTGCTCCAAAATCGGTCGGGTTTAGACTCAAATATGTGGAAGTACGTCTATTTTTACAGAAACCAAATAAGAACTCGATTAAAGATGATGAAATGTTTGCAAAAGAATCCATATGACACATTGTTATGAGTAGCGTACTCATACCACATTGCTTTGGACAATCTTAAAAATTTGAACAAAAATTAAGTTGCTCCAAAATCGGTCGGATTTAGACTCAAATGTGTGGAAATACATCTACATTCACGTGTACAAAATAAGAACTCGATCAAAGATGATGAAATTTTTGCAAAAAAATCAATATGACCCATTGTTATGAGTAGCGTACTCATATCACATTGCTTTCGACAATCTAAAAAATTTGAACAATAAAACAATAATTAAGTTGCTCCAAAATCGGTCGGATTTAGACTCAAATGTGTGGAAATACATATATATTCACGTGTACAAAATAAGAACCCGAATAAAGATGATGAAATTTTTGCAAAAAAATCCATATAACGCATTGTTATGAGTAGCGTACTCATACCACATTGCTTTCGACAATCTAAAAAATCTGAACAAAAATTAAGTTGCTCCAAAATCGGTCGGGTTTAGACTCAAATGTGTGGATATACACATGAGTAGCGTACTCATACCACATTGCTTTGGACAATCTTTAAAATTTGAACAAAAATTAAGTTGCTCCAAAATCTGTCGGGTTTAGACTCAAATGTGTGGAATTACATATATATTAATGTGTACAGAATAAGAACTCGAATAGAGATGATGAAATTTTTGCAAAAAAATCCATATGACGCATTGTTATGAGTTAACTTGCTCCAAAATCGGTCGAATTTTGTCTCAAATGTGTGGTAATACATATATATTCACGTGTACAAAATAAGAACTCGATTAAAGATGATGAAATTTTTGCAAAAAAAAACCATATGACCCATTGTTATGAGTAGCGTACTCATACGACATTGCTTTCGACAATCTAAAAAATTTTAACAAAAATTAAGTTGCTCCAAAATCGGTCGGGTTTAGACTCAAATATGTGGAAGTACGTCTATTTTTACAGAAACCAAATAAGAACTCGATTAAAGATGATGAAATGTTTGCAAAAGAATCCATATGACACATTGTTATGAGTAGCGTACTCATACCACATTGCTTTGGACAATCTTAAAAATTTTAACAATAATTAAGTTGCTCCAAAATCGGTCGGATTTAGACTCAAATGTGTGGAAATACATATATATTCACGTGTACAAAATAAGAACCCGAATAAAGATGATGAAATTTTTGCAAAAAATTTCATATGGCGCATTGTAATGAGCAGCGTACTCATACCACATTGCTTTCGACAATCTAAAAAATCTGAACGAAAATTATGTTGCTCCAAAATCGGTCGGGTTTAGACTCAAATGTGTGGAATTACATATATATTAACGTGTACAAAATAAGAACTCGAATAGAGATGATGAAATTTTTGCAAAAAAATCCATATGACGGATTGTTATGTGTAGCGTACTCATACCACATTGCTTTGGACAATCTTAAAAATTTTAACAAAAATTAAGTTGTTTTAAAATCGGTCGGATTTAGACTCAAATGTGTGTAAATACATCTACATTCACGTGTACAAAATAAGAACTCGATCAAAGATGATGAAATTTTTGCAAAAAATTCCATATGGCGCATTGTTATGAGCAGCGTACTCATACCACATTGCTTTCGACAATCTAAAAAATCTGAACAAAAATTAAGTTGCTCCAAAATCGGTCGGGTTTAGACTCAAATGTGTGGATATACACATGAGTAGCGTACTCATACCACATTGCTTTGGACAATCTTTAAAATTTGAACAAAAATTAAGTTGCTCCAAAATCTGTCGGGTTTAGACTCAAATGTGTGGAATTACATATATATTAATGTGTACAGAATAAGAACTCGAATAGAGATGATGAAATTTTTGCAAAAAAATCCATATGACGCATTGTTATGAGTTAACTTGCTCCAAAATCGGTCGAATTTTGTCTCAAATGTGTGGTAATACATATATATTCACGTGTACAAAATAAGAACTCGATTAAAGATGATGAAATTTTTGCAAAAAAAAACCATATGACCCATTGTTATGAGTAGCGTACTCATACTAAATTGCTTTCGACAATCTTGAAAATTTGAACAAAAATTAACTTGCTCCAAAATCGGCCAAGTTTAGACTCAAATGTGTGGAAATACATATATATTCACGTGTACAAAATAAGAACCCGAATAAAGATGATGAAATTTTTGCAAAAAAATCCATATAACGCATTGTTATGAGTAGCATACTCATACCACATTGCTTTCGACAATCTAAACAATTTTAACAAAAATTAAGTTGCTCCAAAATCGGTCGGGTTAAGACTCAAATGTGTGGAATTACATACATGTATATTAACGTGTACAAAATAAGAACTCGAATAGAGATGATGAAATTTTTGAAAAAAAATCCATATGACGCATTGTTATGTGTAGCGTACTCATACCA
This sequence comes from Philophylla caesio, assembly GCA_963971545.1. Classification (NCBI taxonomy): domain Eukaryota; kingdom Metazoa; phylum Arthropoda; class Insecta; order Diptera; family Tephritidae; genus Philophylla; species Philophylla caesio. Next base: position 71,311 of record CAXASM010000041.1, read on the forward strand.
CATTGCTTTGGACAATCTTAAAAATTTTAACAAAAATTAAGTTGCTCTAAAATCGGTCGGATTTAGACTCAAATGTGTGTAAATACATCTACATTCACGTGTACAAAATAAGAACTCGATCAAAGATGATGAAATTTTTGCAAAAAATTCCATATGGCGCATTGTTATGAGCAGCGTACTCATACCACATTGCTTTCGACAATCTAAAAAATCTGAACAAAAATTAAGTTGCTCCGAAATCGGTCGGGTTTAGACTCAAATGTGTGGATATACATATATGTTAACGTGTACAAAATAAGAACAAGAATATAGATGATGAAATTTTTGCAAAAAAATCCATATGACGCATTGTTATGAGTAGCGTACTCATACCACATTGCTTTGGACAATCTTTAAAATTTGAACAAAAATTAACTTGCTCCAAAATCGGTCGGGTTTAGTCGCAAATGTGTGGTAATATATATATATTCACGTGTACAAAATAAGAACTCGATTAAAGATGATGATATTTTTGCAGAAAAAACCATATGACCCACTTTTATGAGTAGCGTACTCATACCAAATTGCTTTCGACAATCTTGAAAATTTGAACAAAAATTAACTTGCTCCAAAATCGGTCGGGTTTAGACTCAAATATGTGGAAATACATACATATTCACGTGTACAAAATAAGAACCCGAATAAAGATGATGAAATTTTTGCAAAAAAATCCATATGACGCATTGTTATGAGTAGCATACTCATATCACAATGCTTTCGACAATCTAAAAAATTTTAACAAAAATTAAGTTGCTCCAAAATAGGTCGGGTTTAGACTCAAATGTGTGGAATTACATATATATTAACGAGTTCAAAATAAGAACTCGAATAGAGATGATGAAATTTTTGCAAAAAAATCCATATGACGCGTTGTTATGAGTAGCGTACTCATACCACATTGCTTTGGACAATCTTAAAAATTTTAACAAAAATTAAGTTGCTCCAAAATCGCTAGTGTTTAGACTCAAATGTGTGGAATTTTATATATATTAACTCGAATAGAGATGATGAAATTTTTGCAAAACAATCCATAAGACCCATTGTTATGAGTAGCGTACTCATACCACATTGCTTTGGACAATCTTAAAAATTTGAACAAAAATTAAGTTGCTCCAAAATCGGTCGGATTTAGACTCAAATGTGTGGAAATACATCTACATTCACGTGTACAAAATAAGAACTCGATCAAAGATGATGAAATTTTTGCAAAAAAATCAATATGACCCATTGTTATGAGTAGCGTACTCATATCACATTGCTTTCGACAATCTTAAAAATTTGAACAATAAAAAAATAATTAAGTTGCTCCAAAATCGGTCGGATTTAGACTCAAATGTGTGGAAATACATATATATTCACGTGTACAAAATAAGAACCCGAATAAAGATGATGAAATTTTTGCAAAAAAATCCATATAACGCATTGTTATGAGTAGCATACTCATACCACATTGCTTTCGACAATCTAAAAAATTTTAACAAAAATTAAGTTGCTCCAAAATCGGTCGGGTTAAGACTCAAATGTGTGGAATTACATATATGTATGTATATTAACGTGTACAAAATAAGAACTCGAATAGAGATGATGAAATTTTTGAAAAAAAATCCATATGACGCATTGTTATGAGTAGCGTACTCATACCACATTGCTTTGGACAATCTTAAAAATTTTAACAAAAATTAGGTTGCTCTAAAATCGGTCGGGTTCAGACTCAAATGTGTGTAAATACATCTACATTCACGTGTACAAAATAAGAACTCGATCAAGGATGATGAAATTTTTGCAAAAAATTCCATATGGTGCATTGTAATGAGCAGCGTACTCATACCACATTGCTTTCGACAATCTAAAAAATCTGAACGAAAATTGAGTTGCTCCAAAATCGGTCGGGTTTAGACTCAAATGTGTGGAATTACATATATAGTAACGTGTACAAAATAAGAACTCGAATAGAGATGATGAAATTTTTGCAAAAAAATCCATATGACGCATTGTTATGTGTAGCGTACTCATACCACATTGCTTTGGACAATCTTAAAAATTTTAACAAAAATTAAGTTGCTCTAAAATCGGTCGGATTTAGACTCAAATGTGTGTAAATACATCTACATTCACGTGTACAAAATAAGAACTCGATCAAAGATGATGAAATTTTTGCAAAAAATTCCATATGGCGCATTGTTATGAGCAGCGTACTCATACCAAATTGCTTTCGACAATCTAAAAAATCTGAAAAAAATTAAGTTGCTCCAAAATCGGTCGGGTTTAGACACAAATGTGTGGATATACACATGAGTAGCATACTCACATCAGTGTCTAGTTACATACTCACATCAGTGTCTAGTGAAGACGTGTTTTTGAAACGCTCCTACAAAAGTGATTAAAAAACTGGAAAAAGTGTTAAATAATTTTTAAAAACAAGTGTCAACAAGCAAATGGTGTGCTACCACAGGGCATAGTGCTAAGCCATTGTACCCTAGGCATATCAATTTTTGCAAAACTTAGTGAACTTTTAAAAAAAAGATAAAAAATAAAAACAACTAACTAAAATCAGTGTAAAAATAAAGAGCGGTAAGTAGGTTAGTGGCGCGAGACAGTGAGAGCGCACAACTTCGGGTCATCGACCTTGCCAAAATACTTTATCCCACTGTCAGCAAAAATATACAAGCATTCAATTCATAGCGAGCATGAAAAGAGACTACAACAATGTCCAACAAAAAATCTCCGGCTAAAGCCGATAATGTTAATGAGGCTCTCAACCCTTTCGCGAAGCGAATTAGAATTGCTCGATCGCCAGTGAGAAAGAGACTACTCTCGCCTGAGAAAGCAACTGAGTATGCACAGCAGACAGAAAAAAACACTCCGGGCTGCAAAGATGCTGGCGGAATACACCAAGGCGAATGCAATAAAGCAGACAGAAGAAATAGAGAACGAGAGACTTTCGTTTTGCTAGGTGAGAGCATAAGAGAGCTTATGAATATGATGGAAGGGCAGCGGCATATTAACATGTCGATGAGAGAGCTGGTAAACGCAATAGCTAAGCAGCATCAGAATTTACTGCAAGAATGCGAAACTGCACCACCCACACTGCGCGAATCTAAGACCACACAAACGGAGAGTAATAGTAACATAGAGAAGAATAAGAGAGCAAATAATGCTGATAGAGAACGGTCCGAGAAGAATGCGGGTAGCCAACAAGTGAAGCGCATCCACGCCCTACGGCTTAACGAGCCAATTAGAGCACAGCTTAGGCAATCACAGCCTGTTGAAGAAATTGGCACAAACCAACCAGGGATCAGGGAAGGCGATCACTTAGGTACATCTGTCAGCCAATCAACGCAGCGGTGGACTACAGTAACGGCTCGAAAGACCAAAGCTAAGCCAATGAAACCCAGGAAACCTGATGCTGTAATCTTGAAGAAGAATGGTGACATGACATACGCAGACATGCTAAGGAAAATTAAAACGGAGCCTGAGCTTATAGAACTTAGCCATGCCGTTAAAAATATAAGAAAGACTGCTAGTGATGAGCTGCTGTTTGAATTAAGAAACCGGCTAACCCTTTAACTCAAAAATTTAAAGAAGCTGTTGAAACTGTACTGGGTGATAACGCCAAAGTTCGATCTCTGACTCAAGAATCTCTAATTGAGATCAAAGACATCGACGAAGTAACATCCAAAGATGAGGTACTGAGGGCACTAAACGATGGAGTGGTCGATGCCAACATTGACTTAGCGGCAATCCGATCAATGCGAACTGCATACGGGAGTACGCAAACATGCACCATAAGCCTGCCCTCAGCAATTGCCCATAAGCTGCTCGAAAAAGAAAAAGTGCGCATCGGATGGGTGGTGTGCCGCATACGAGAGAAAGAAGCCTTGGTCAGATGTTTTAAGTGCCACGACTATGGGCATGTAGCTAGGAAATGTACGAACGCAGAAGATCGTACATCTCTCTGCTTCAGGTGCGGTGAAAAAGATCACAAAGCTAAAGACTGTGCTAACAGCCCGACATGCTCTCTCTGCACTAAACAGGGTGAAATCAGGACCAGCCACGTAGCAGGAAGTCGTTTTTGTGTTGCCTTTCGACGGGCAAAAGCAATACAGAAGGCCGCTAAACAACGACAATCATGAGGTACCTGCAGCTAAACCTCAATCACTGCAAAGCGGCACAGGAGCTGCTTAAACAAACAGTATATGAAGAAGACATTGATTTCGCACTTCTCAGCGAACCATATAAAAATGAACAGGATCCTTCATGGGTTACTAATACAACAGGCAAATGCGCGATATGGAGTTGCAACAATACCCCGCAACATCTTATAACAACTGCCTCTACGAGCGGGTTTGTATGTGCCAGAATAAACAGTTTATATGTTTATAGCTGCTACATACCACCGAGCACTGACTTGAATGAGTTCTCAGCCATTATTGATGAGCTGGCGAATGACGTTAGGTCGAGGCGCATGGCCCTCGTTGCAGGGGATTTTAACGCTTGGGCAATGGAGTGGGGCTGCAGGCGAACTAATGCAAAGGGCAGACAACTGCTTGATTCCTTGGCTACGCTGAATGTGATTTTGCTGAACACTGGTTTTAAAAACACATACGAAAGGCACGGAGCGGGCTCCGTTATCGACCTGACTTTCATAAGTGGGGGACTGAGCAGGGACACAAGCTGGCATATCAGTGACTGCTATACACATAGTGATCACAAGGCAATCGTCATAAATATTCAAAAAACACACGCGGATATAGCACCTCAGAAACGAGCGATGGGGTGGAAATTAAAAACCTTCGACGAAAAAATATTCGAGGTAGCTTTTTGTGATGCGCAAACCTCAGGATCGGCGGCAGGTGCTGCGGCTGGACTCATGAAAGCCATTACAAGGGCTTGTGACGTAGCTATGGTGCGCCAAAGCGGAGACAGGGCTCGCAGGCCAGTGTACTGGTGGAACGACGAGATAGCAGCACTAAGAAAGCAATGCAATAGAGCCAGAAGAGCATGTCAGCGCTCAGGAAATACAGCACAAACTGTAGAACTTCGGATAGATTTCAAAGAAAAGCGGAAACTTTTTAAGAAAGCTATCCAGGATAGCAAAAAACGAATATTCGGCGAACTTTGCTACGATCTAAATAACAACCCTTTTGGATCAGCGTATCAGATCGTACTCAAAAAACTTAAGCATTCAGCCCAGCCAACTTGCCCTTCGCTTCTTGCACAAATTGTGTGTGACCTCTTTCCCTCTCATTCAAACTTTGCACGAGAGGACGCCGAACAGGCGGTTGGTAATGTTCCGGCGGTAACTGTGGAGGAGGTCATAAGCGCGGGGAGCAAGATTAACACTAAGAAAGCGCCAGGACCCGATGGTGTCCCAAACGTTGCCCTAAAAAAGGCGATCGCCTGCAACCCGAGGATTTTTGCTAGCGTCTTTACCTCTTGTCTACGCGAGGGAATCTTTCCAAAAATATGGAAGTTCCAAAAGTTGGTACTCATACCAAAATGTGCAAACCCTTGTTCTTCTGCTGAATACCGTCCACTGGGTATGCTCAATTCCGCCGGAAAGCTGCTTGAACATATAATCAAAAACAGATTGGAAGAGGACACAGACAGCCAGTTGTCAAGAAATCAGTACGGTTTTAGGAAAAAACGTGCAACCACAGACGCCATAGATGCTGTGAAAGCAATCGCTGAAGAGGCCATTTCTGGTAAGCGGTGGCTTGGCGGTACAAAAAAATACTGTTTGGTGGTAACCCTGGATGTAAAAAATGCGTTTAATAGTGCAAGCTGGAAAGAAATTTTAAATTCCCTCCACGCTCTAGAGGTGCCACCCTACTTACAGGCAATTATTTCGAGCTACCTCTCAGATAGAACACTGCGGTATGATACCGAATATCAAACGATTGATCACGCATTGTCGGCTGGAGTACCACAAGGATCCGTACTTGGGCCCCTTCTGTGGAACATCATGTACGATGGCATCCTACGGACTAGGGTTGATGAAAACGCAACGCTAATAGGCTTTGCGGATGATGTGTCAGTCGTAGTGACAGCGAAAACTCTAAGGGAGGTCGTTAATATTGCGGAAGAATCAGTAGAAGTAGTGAAACGGTGGCTCAGTTCAAAATCAATGACGTTAGCTGACCACAAGACAGAGGCAGTTCTAATAAGCAGCCGAAAGAGAGTAGAAAAGGTGGCACTTAGAGTAGGTGCGAGCGTGATAGAGTCAAAGCCCTACGTAAAATACCTTGGGGTCCTTATAGACCACCGTCTGAGTTTCCGGGACCATCTGGAGTACTCGAACCGAAAAGCTGCAACGACAACAGCTGCGCTAACCAGATTAATGGCAAATAAAGGTGGGCCAAGACAAATGATAAGGCAAATTCTAACAGGAGTTTCCCGATCTATTCTCCTATATGCTACCCCGGTCTGGAGGGACGCCTTCAAGTGTTCTTCATATACTCGGGGGATAAAGGCTACCTACCGTCTTTGTGCGCTAAGAGTATGTTCAGCATTCAGAACAGTGTCGGAAGACGCAGCGCTAGTCATAGCAGGCCTATGCCCACTCGATCTCATTGCACAAGAAATGTGTGATAAGCAATATGCAATTCGTGAACCATTGCGCACTACAGGAAGTGTGGACAAAAATTCACTGAGGCAACGGAGCATATGCCAGTGGCAGGCAAGGTGGGAAAAAGCATCCAATGGTAGATGGACACACCGCCTCATACATAATATTAAAGACTGGGTTGAGCGGCAACACGGAGAGGTTGACTTCTATCTCACTCAAGTCTTGAGCGGCCACGGATGCTTCAAAAGCTACCTCCACCGTTTTCGACACGAAGAGGACCCGTACTGCGACCACTGCGGACCACCCGCTATTGAAGATGCGGAACACGCATTTTTTATATGCCCGCGATTCAGTGTATTTAGAAGCAGACTTAATAGAAGCCTCGGTTCACAGGCTTGTCCGAGGAATATGGTGACACTAATGCTGAATAGTGAAGAAGCCTGGAAAGACGTATGTAGCATGGCTGCTCAGGTGATGCAGCAGCTGCGGATATGCGAGCGTACGAGGCGTGCACGTGAAAGGCAGTAGCAAGAAGAAGTGGAAAAGATCAACGCGGAAACAACGAATTTTTAAAGCCCGTCATGTGAAATGAGAAGTGACGGCAAGGACCGCAAAGGCGGCGTATCTTCAACGCATCCCTCCCCGCGAAGTAATACCTAACGGTGGTCCCGCGGGGAGTGGAGACTGAACAGGCTTATCCTGGTTTCGATGGGCCACTTGAGGGTAGCGAGCTACCACAACGTCCAAAGAAAAAAAAAAAAAAAAAAAAAAAAAAAAACAAAAACACATGAGTAGCGTACTCATACCACATTGCTTTGGACAATCTTTAAAATTTGAACAAAAAGTAAGTTGCTCCAAAATCGGTCGGGTTTAGACTCAAATGTGTGGAATTACATATATATTAACGAGTTCAAAATAAGAACTCGAATAGAGATGATGAAATTTTTGCAAAAAAATCCATATGACGCGTTGTTATGAGTAGCGTACTCATACCACATTGCTTTGGACAATCTTAAAAATTTTAACAAAAATTAAGTTGCTCCAAAATCGCTAGTGTTTAGACTCAAATGTGTGGAATTGCATATATATTAACTCGAATAGAGATGATGAAATTTTTGCAAAACAATCCATAAGACCCATTGTTATGAGCAGCGTACTCATACCAAATTGCTTTCGACAATCTAAAAAATCTGAACAAAAATTAAGTTGCTCCAAAATCGGTCGGGTTTAGACTCAAATGTGTGGATATACACATGAGTAGCGTACTCATACCAAATTGCTTTCGACAATCTAAAAAATCTGAACAAAAATTAAGTTGCTCCAAAATCGGTCGGGTTTAGACTCAAATGTGTGGATATACACATGAGTAGCGTACTCATACCACATTGCTTTGGACAATCTTTAAAATTTGAACAAAAATTAAGTTGCTCCAAAAACTGTCGGGTTTAGACTCAAATGTGTGGAATTACATATATATTAATGTGTACAGAATAAGAACTCGAATAGAGATGATGAAATTTTTGCAAAAAAATTCATATGACGCATTGTTATGAGTAGCTTACTCATATCACATTGCTTTCGACAATCTAAAAAATTTTAACAAAAATTAAGTTGCTCCAAAATCGGTCGGGTTTAGACTCCAATGTGTGGAATTACATATATATTAACGACTTCAAAATAAGAACTCGAATAGAGATGATGAAATTTTTGCAAAAAAATCCATATGACGCGTTGTTATGAGTTTCGTACTCATACCACATTGCTTTGGACAATCTTAAAAATTGTAACAAAAATTAAGTTGCTCCAAAATCGCTAGTGTTTAGACTCAAATGTGTGGAATTACATATATATTAACTCGAATAGAGCTGATGAAATTTTTGCAAAACAATCCATAAGACCCATTGTTATGAGTAGCGTACTCATACCACATTGCTTTGGACAATCTTAAAAATTTGAACAAAAATTAAGTTGCTCCAAAATCGGTCGGATTTAGACTCAAATGTCTGGAAATACATCTACATTCACGTGTACAAAATAAGAACTCGATCAAAGATGATGAAATTTTTGCAATAAAAAATTCATATGACCCATTGTTATGAGTAGCGTACTCATATCACATTGCTCTCGACAATCTAAAAAATTTGAACAATTAAACAATAATTAAGTTGCTCCAAAATCGGTCGGATTTAGACTCAAATGTGTGGAAATACATATATGTTCACGTGTACAAAATAAGAACCCGAATAAAGATGATGAAATTTTTGCAAAAAAATCCATATAACGCCTTGTTATGAGTAGCATACTCATACCACATTGCTTTCGACAATCTAAAAAATTTTAACAAAAATTAAGTTGCTCCAAAATCGGTCGGGTTAAGACTCAAATGTGTGGAATTACATATATGTATATTAACGTGTACAAAATAAGAACTCGAATAGAGATGATGAAATTTTTGCAAAAAAATCCATATGACGCATTGTTATGAGTAGCGTACTCATACCACATTGCTTTGGACAATCTTAAAAATTTGAACAAAAATTAACTTGCTCCAAAATCGGTCGGGTTTAGTCTCAAATGTGTGGAATTACATATATGTATATTAACGTGTACAAAATAAGAACTCGAATAGAGATGATGAAATTTTTGAAAAAAAATCCATATGACGCATTGTTATGTGTAGCGTACTCATACCACATTGCTTTGGACAATCTTAAAAATTTTAACAAAAATTAAATTGCTCTAAAATCGGTCGGATTTAGACTCAAATGTGTGTAAATACATCTACATTCACGTGTACAAAATAAGAACTCGATCAAAGATGATGAAATTTTTGCAAAAAATTCCATATGGCGCATTGTTATGAGCAGCGTACTCATACCACATTGCTTTCGACAATCTAAAAAATCTGAACAAAAATTAAGTTGCTCCAAAATCGGTCGGGTTTAGACTCAAATGTGTGGATATACATATATATTAACGTGTACAAAATAAGAACTCGAATAGAGATGATGAAATTTTTGCAAAAAAATCCATATGACGCATTGTTATGAGTAGCGTACTCATACCACATTGCTTTGGACAATCTTTAAAATTTGAACAAAAATAAACTTGCTCCAAAATCGGTCGGGTTTAGTCTCAAATGTGTGGTAATATATATATATTCACGTGTACAAAATAAGAACTCGATTAAAGATGATGATATTTTTGCAGAAAAAACCATATGACCCACTTTTATGAGTAGCGTACTCATACCAAATTGCTTTCGACAATCTTGAAAATTTGAACAAAAATTAACTTGCTCCAAAATCGGTCGGGTTTAGACTCAAATATGTGGAAATACATACATATTCACGTGTACAAAATAAGAACCCGAATAAAGATGATGAAATTTTTCCAAAAAAATCCATATGACGCATTGTTATGAGTAGCATACTCATATCACATTGCTTTCGACAATCTAAAAAATTTTAACAAAAATTAAGTTGCTCCAAAATCGGTCGGGTTTAGACTCAAATGTGTGGAATTTTATATATATTAACTCGAATAGAGATGATGAAATTTTTGCAAAACAATCCATAAGACCCATTGTTATGAGTAGCGTACTCATACCACATTGCTTTGGACAATCTTAAAAATTTGAACAAAAATTAAGTTGCTCCAAAATCGGTCGGATTTAGACTCAAATGTGTGGAAATACATCTACATTCACGTGTACAAAATAAGAACCCGAATAAAGATAATGAAATTTTTGCAAAAAAATCCATATGACGCATTGTTATGAGTACCATACTCATACCACATTGCTTTCGACAATCTAAAAAATTTTAACAAAAATTAAGTTGCTCCAAAATCGGTCGGGTTTAGACTCAAATGTGTGTAATTACATATATATTAACGTGTACAAAATAAGAACTCGAATAGAGATGATGAAATTTTTGCAAAAAAATCTATATGACGCATTGTTATGAGTAGCGTACTCATACCACATTGCTTTGGACAATCTTAAAAATTTGAACAAAAATTAAGTTGCTCCAAAATCGGTCGCATTTAGACTCAAATGTGTGGAAATACATCTACATTCACGTGTACAAAATAAGAACTCGATCAAAGATGATGAAATTTTTGCAAAAAAATCAATATGACCCATTGTTATGAGTAGCGTACTCATATCACATTGCTTTCGACAATCTAAAAAATTTGAACAATAAAAAAATAATTAAGTTGCTCCAAAATCGGTCGGATTTAGACTCAAATGTGTGGAAATACATATATATTCACGTGTACAAAATAAGAACCCGAATAAAGATGATGAAATTTTTGCAAAAAATTCCATATGGCGCATTGTAATGAGCAGCGTACTCATACCACATTGCTTTGGACAATCTGAAAAATTTTAACAAAAATTAAGTTGCTCTAAAATCGGTCGGATTTAGACTCAAATGTGTGTAAATACATCTACATTCACGTGTACAAAATAAGAACTCGATCAAAGATGATGAAATTTTTGCAAAAAATTCCATATGGCGCATTGTAATGAGCAGCGTACTCATACCACATTGCTTTCGACAATCTAAAAAATCTGAACGAAAATTAAGTTGCTCCAAAATCGGTCGGGTTTAGACTCAAATGTGTGGAATTACATATATAGTAACGTGTACAAAATAAGAACTCGAATAGAGATGATGAAATTTTTGCAAAAAAATCCATATGACGCATTGTTATGTGTAGCGTACTCATACCACATTGCTTTGGACAATCTTAAAAATTTTAACAAAAATTAAGTTGCTCTAAAATCGGTCGGATTTAGACTCAAATGTGTGTAAATACATCTACATTCACGTGTACAAAATAAGAACTCGATCAAAGATGATGAAATTTTTGCAAAAAATTCCATATGGCGCATTGTAATGAGCAGCGTACTCATACCACATTGCTTTCGACAATCTAAAAAATCTGAACGAAAATTAAGTTGCTCCAAAATCGGTCGGGTTTAGACTCAAATGTGTGGAATTACATATATAGTAACGTGTACAAAATAAGAACTCGAATAGAGATGATGAAATTTTTGCAAAAAAATCCATATGACGCATTGTTATGTGTAGCGTACTCATACCACATTGCTTTGGACAATCTTAAAAATTTTAACAAAAATTAAGTTGCTCTAAAATCGGTCGGATTTAGACTCAAATGTGTGTAAATACATCTACATTCACGTGTACAAAATAAGAACTCGATCAAAGATGATGAAATTTTTGCAAAAAATTCCATATGGCGCATTGTTATGAGCAGCGTACTCATACCAAATTGCTTTCGACAATCTAAAAAATCTGAAAAAAATTAAGTTGCTCCAAAATCGGTCGGGTTTAGACTCAAATGTGTGGAATTACATATATGTATATTAACGTGTACAAAATAAGAACTCGAATAGAGATGATGAAATTTTTGCAAAAAAATCTATATGGCGCATTGTAATGAGCAGCGTACTCATACCACATTGCTTTGGACAATCTGAAAAATTTTAACAAAAATTAAGTTGCTCCAAAATCGGTCGGGTTTAGACTCAAATGTGTGTAATTACATATATATTAACGTGTACAAAATAAGAACTCGAATAGAGATGATGAAATTTTTGCAAAAAAATCTATATGGCGCATTGTTATGTGTAGCGTACTCATACCACATTGCTTTGGACAATCTTAAAAATTTTAACAAAAATTAAGTTGCTCTAAAATCGGTCGGATTTAGACTCAAATGTGTGTAAATACATCTACATTCACGTGTACAAAATAAGAACTCGATCAAAGATGATGAAATTTTTGCAAAAAATTCCATATGGCGCATTGTAATGAGCAGCGTACTCATACCACATTGCTTTCGACAATCTAAAAAATCTGAACGAAAATTAAGTTGCTCCAAAATCGGTCGGGTTTAGACTCAAATGTGTGGAATTACATATATAGTAACGTGTACAAAATAAGAACTCGAATAGAGATGATGAAATTTTTGCAAAAAAATCCATATGACGCATTGTTATGTGTAGCGTACTCATACCACATTGCTTTGGACAATCTTAAAAATTTTAACAAAAATTAAGTTGCTCTAAAATCGGTCGGATTTAGACTCAAATGTGTGTAAATACATCTACATTCACGTGTACAAAATAAGAACTCGATCAAAGATGATGAAATTTTTGCAAAAAATTCCATATGGCGCATTGTTATGAGCAGCGTACTCATACCAAATTGCTTTCGACAATCTAAAAAATCTGAAAAAAATTAAGTTGCTCCAAAATCGGTCGGGTTTAGACTCAAATGTGTGGAATTACATATATGTATATTAACGTGTACAAAATAAGAACTCGAATAGAGATGATGAAATTTTTGCAAAAAAATCTATATGGCGCATTGTAATGAGCAGCGTACTCATACCACATTGCTTTGGACAATCTGAAAAATTTTAACAAAAATTAAGTTGCTCTAAAATCGGTCGGATTTAGACTCAAATGTGTGTAAATACATCTACATTCACGTGTACAAAATAAGAACCCGAATAAAGATGATGAAATTTTTGCAAAAAAATCCATATAACGCCTTGTTATGAGTAGCATACTCATACCACATTGCTTTCGACAATCTAAAAAATTTTAACAAAAATTAAGTTGCTCCAAAATCGGTCGGGTTAAGACTCAAATGTGTGGAATTACATATATGTATATTAACGTGTACAAAATAAGAACTCGAATAGAGATGATGAAATTTTTGCAAAAAAATCCATATGACGCATTGTTATGAGTAGCGTACTCATACCACATTGCTTTGGACAATCTTAAAAATTTGAACAAAAATTAACTTGCTCCAAAATCGGTCGGGTTTAGTCTCAAATGTGTGGAATTACATATATGTATATTAACGTGTACAAAATAAGAACTCGAATAGAGATGATGAAATTTTTGAAAAAAAATCCATATGACGCATTGTTATGTGTAGCGTACTCATACCACATTGCTTTGGACAATCTTAAAAATTTTAACAAAAATTAAATTGCTCTAAAATCGGTCGGATTTAGACTCAAATGTGTGTAAATACATCTACATTCACGTGTACAAAATAAGAACTCGATCAAAGATGATGAAATTTTTGCAAAAAATTCCATATGGCGCATTGTTATGAGCAGCGTACTCATACCACATTGCTTTCGACAATCTAAAAAATCTGAACAAAAATTAAGTTGCTCCAAAATCGGTCGGGTTTAGACTCAAATGTGTGGATATACATATATATTAACGTGTACAAAATAAGAACTCGAATAGAGATGATGAAATTTTTGCAAAAAAATCCATATGACGCATTGTTATGAGTAGCGTACTCATACCACATTGCTTTGGACAATCTTTAAAATTTGAACAAAAATAAACTTGCTCCAAAATCGGTCGGGTTTAGTCTCAAATGTGTGGTAATATATATATATTCACGTGTACAAAATAAGAACTCGATTAAAGATGATGATATTTTTGCAGAAAAAACCATATGACCCACTTTTATGAGTAGCGTACTCATACCAAATTGCTTTCGACAATCTTGAAAATTTGAACAAAAATTAACTTGCTCCAAAATCGGTCGGGTTTAGACCCAAATATGTGGAAATACATACATATTCACGTGTACAAAATAAGAACCCGAATAAAGATGATGAAATTTTTCCAAAAAAATCCATATGACGCATTGTTATGAGTAGCATACTCATATCACATTGCTTTCGACAATCTAAAAAATTTTAACAAAAATTAAGTTGCTCCAAAATCGGTCGGGTTTAGACTCAAATGTGTGGAATTTTATATATATTAACTCGAATAGAGATGATGAAATTTTTGCAAAACAATCCATAAGACCCATTGTTATGAGTAGCGTACTCATACCACATTGCTTTGGACAATCTTAAAAATTTGAACAAAAATTAAGTTGCTCCAAAATCGGTCGGATTTAGACTCAAATGTGTGGAAATACATCTACATTCACGTGTACAAAATAAGAACCCGAATAAAGATAATGAAATTTTTGCAAAAAAATCCATATGACGCATTGTTATGAGTACCATACTCATACCACATTGCTTTCGACAATCTAAAAAATTTTAACAAAAATTAAGTTGCTCCAAAATCGGTCGGGTTTAGACTCAAATGTGTGTAATTACATATATATTAACGTGTACAAAATAAGAACTCGAATAGAGATGATGAAATTTTTGCAAAAAAATCTATATGACGCATTGTTATGAGTAGCGTACTCATACCACATTGCTTTGGACAATCTTAAAAATTTGAACAAAAATTAAGTTGCTCCAAAATCGGTTGCATTTAGACTCAAATGTGTGGAAATACATCTACATTCACGTGTACAAAATAAGAACTCGATCAAAGATGATGAAATTTTTGCAAAAAAATCAATATGACCCATTGTTATGAGTAGCGTACTCATATCACATTGCTTTCGACAATCTAAAAAATTTGAACAATAAAAAAATAATTAAGTTGCTCCAAAATCGGTCGGATTTAGACTCAAATGTGTGGAAATACATATATATTCACGTGTACAAAATAAGAACCCGAATAAAGATGATGAAATTTTTGCAAAAAATTCCATATGGCGCATTGTAATGAGCAGCGTACTCATACCACATTGCTTTGGACAATCTGAAAAATTTTAACAAAAATTAAGTTGCTCTAAAATCGGTCGGATTTAGACTCAAATGTGTGTAAATACATCTACATTCACGTGTACAAAATAAGAACTCGATCAAAGATGATGAAATTTTTGCAAAAAATTCCATATGGCGCATTGTAATGAGCAGCGTACTCATACCACATTGCTTTCGACAATCTAAAAAATCTGAACGAAAATTAAGTTGCTCCAAAATCGGTCGGGTTTAGACTCAAATGTGTGGAATTACATATATAGTAACGTGTACAAAATAAGAACTCGAATAGAGATGATGAAATTTTTGCAAAAAAATCCATATGACGCATTGTTATGTGTAGCGTACTCATACCACATTGCTTTGGACAATCTTAAAAATTTTAACAAAAATTAAGTTGCTCTAAAATCGGTCGGATTTAGACTCAAATGTGTGTAAATACATCTACATTCACGTGTACAAAATAAGAACTCGATCAAAGATGATGAAATTTTTGCAAAAAATTCCATATGGCGCATTGTAATGAGCAGCGTACTCATACCACATTGCTTTCGACAATCTAAAAAATCTGAACGAAAATTAAGTTGCTCCAAAATCGGTCGGGTTTAGACTCAAATGTGTGGAATTACATATATAGTAACGTGTACAAAATAAGAACTCGAATAGAGATGATGAAATTTTTGCAAAAAAATCCATATGACGCATTGTTATGTGTAGCGTACTCATACCACATTGCTTTGGACAATCTTAAAAATTTTAACAAAAATTAAGTTGCTCTAAAATCGGTCGGATTTAGACTCAAATGTGTGTAAATACATCTACATTCACGTGTACAAAATAAGAACTCGATCAAAGATGATGAAATTTTTGCAAAAAATTCCATATGGCGCATTGTTATGAGCAGCGTACTCATACCAAATTGCTTTCGACAATCTAAAAAATCTGAAAAAAATTAAGTTGCTCCAAAATCGGTCGGGTTTAGACTCAAATGTGTGGATATACACATGAGTAGCGTACTCATACCACATTGCTTTGGACAATCTTTAAAATTTGAACAAAAATTAAGTTGCTCCAAAATCGGTCGGGTTTAGACTCAAATGTGTGGAATTACATATATATTAACGAGTTCAAAATAAGAACTCGAATAGAGATGATGAAATTTTTGCAAAAAAATCCATATGACGCGTTGTTATGAGTAGCGTACTCATACCACATTGCTTTGGACAATCTTAAAAATTTTAACAAAAATTAAGTTGCTCCAAAATCGCTAGTGTTTAGACTCAAATGTGTGGAATTGCATATATATTAACTCGAATAGAGATGATGAAATTTTTGCAAAACAATCCATAAGACCCATTGTTATGAGCAGCGTACTCATACCAAATTGCTTTCGACAATCTAAAAAATCTGAACAAAAATTAAGTTGCTCCAAAATCGGTCGGGTTTAGACTCAAATGTGTGGATATACACATGAGTAGCGTACTCATACCAAATTGCTTTCGACAATCTAAAAAATCTGAACAAAAATTAAGTTGCTCCAAAATCGGTCGGGTTTAGACTCAAATGTGTGGATATACACATGAGTAGCGTACTCATACCACATTGCTTTGGACAATCTTTAAAATTTGAACAAAAATTAAGTTGCTCCAAAATCTGTCGGGTTTAGACTCAAATGTGTGGAATTACATATATATTAATGAATGATGATGAAATTTTTGCAAAAAAATTCATATGACGCATTGTTATGAGTAGCTTACTCATATCACATTGCTTTCGACAATCTAAAAAATTTTAACAAAAATTAAGTTGCTCCAAAATCGGTCGGGTTTAGACTCAAATGTGTGGAATTACATATATATTAACGAGTTCAAAATAAGAACTCGAATAGAGATGATGAAATTTTTGCAAAAAAATCCATATGACGCGTTGTTATGAGTAGCGTACTCATACCACATTGCTTTGGACAATCTTAAAAATTTTAATAAAAATTAAGTTGCTCCAAAATCGCTAGTGTTTAGACTCAAATGTGTGGAATTACATATATATTAACTCGAATAGAGATGATGAAATTTTTGCAAAACAATCCATAAGACCCATTGTTATGAGTAGCGTACTCATACCACATTGCTTTGGACAATCTTAAAAATTTGAACAAAAATTAAGTTGCTCCAAAATCGGTCGGATTTAGACTCAAATGTGTGGAAATACATCTACATTCACATGTACAAAATAAGAACTCGATCAAAGATGATGAAATTTTTGCAATAAAAAATTCATATGACCCATTGTTATGAGTAGCGTACTCATATCACATTGCTTTCGACAATCTAAAAAATTTGAACAAAAATTAAGTTGCTCCAAAATCGGTCGGATTTAGACTCAAATGTGTGGAAATACATCTACATTCACGTGTACAAAATAAGAACTCGATCAAAGATAATGAAATTTTTGCAAAAAAATCCATATGACGCATTGTTATGAGTACCATACTCATACCACATTGCTTTCGACAATTTAAAAAATTTTAACAAAAATTAAGTTGCTCCAAAATCGGTCGGGTTTAGACTCAAATGTGTGGAATTACATATAGTATATTAACGTGTACAAAATAAGAACTCGAATAGAGATGATGAAATTTTTGCAAAAAAATCTATATGACGCATTGTTATGAGTAGCGTACTCATACCACATTGCTTTGGACAATCTTAAAAATTTGAACAAAAATTAAGTTGCTCCAAAATCGGTCGGGTGTAGACTCAAATGTGTGGAATGAAATGTTTGCAAAAGAATCCATATGACACATTGTTATGAGTAGCGTACTCATACCACATTGCTTTGGACAATCTTAAAAATTTGAACAAAAATTAAGTTGCTCCAAAATCGGTCGGATTTAGACTCAAATGTGTGGAAATACATCTACATTCACGTGTACAAAATAAGAACTCGATCAAAGATGATGAAATTTTTGCAAAAAAATCCATATGACCCATTGTTATGAGTAGCGTACTCATATCACATTGCTTTCGACAATCTAAAAAATTTGAACAATTAAACAATAATTAAGTTGCTCCAAAATCGGTCGGATTTAGACTCAAATGTGTGGAAATACATATATGTTCACGTGTACAAAATAAGAACCCGAATAAAGATGATGAAATTTTTGCAAAAAAATCCATATAACGCCTTGTTATGAGTAGCATACTCATACCACATTGCTTTCGACAATCTAAAAAATTTTAACAAAAATTAAGTTGCTCCAAAATCGGTCGGGTTAAGACTCAAATGTGTGGAATTACATATATGTATATTAACGTGTACAAAATAAGAACTCGAATAGAGATGATGAAATTTTTGCAAAAAAATCCATATGACGCATTGTTATGAGTAGCGTACTCATACCACATTGCTTTGGACAATCTTAAAAATTTGAACAAAAATTAACTTGCTCCAAAATCGGTCGGGTTTAGTCTCAAATGTGTGGAATTACATATATGTATATTAACGTGTACAAAATAAGAACTCGAATAGAGATGATGAAATTTTTGAAAAAAAATCCATATGACGCATTGTTATGTGTAGCGTACTCATACCACATTGCTTTGGACAATCTTAAAAATTTTAACAAAAATTAAATTGCTCTAAAATCGGTCGGATTTAGACTCAAATGTGTGTAAATACATCTACATTCACGTGTACAAAATAAGAACTCGATCAAAGATGATGAAATTTTTGCAAAAAATTCCATATGGCGCATTGTTATGAGCAGCGTACTCATACCACATTGCTTTCGACAATCTAAAAAATCTGAACAAAAATTAAGTTGCTCCAAAATCGGTCGGGTTTAGACTCAAATGTGTGGATATACATATATATTAACGTGTACAAAATAAGAACTCGAATAGAGATGATGAAATTTTTGCAAAAAAATCCATATGACGCATTGTTATGAGTAGCGTACTCATACCACATTGCTTTGGACAATCTTTAAAATTTGAACAAAAATTAAGTTGCTCCAAAATCGGTCGGGTTTAGTCTCAAATGTGTGGTAATATATATATATTCACGTGTACAAAATAAGAACTCGATTAAAGATGATGATATTTTTGCAGAAAAAACCATATGACCCACTTTTATGAGTAGCGTACTCATACCAAATTGCTTTCGACAATCTTGAAAATTTGAACAAAAATTAACTTGCTCCAAAATCGGTCGGGTTTAGACTCAAATGTGTGGAAATACATACATATTCACGTGTACAAAATAAGAACCCGAATAAAGATGATGAAATTTTTGCAAAAAAATCCATATGACGCATTGTTATGAGTAGCATACTCATATCACATTGCTTTCGACAATCTAAAAAATTTTAACAAAAATTAAGTTGCTCCAAAATCGGTCGGGTTTAGACTAAAATGTGTGGAATTACATATATATTAACGAGTTCAAAATAAGAACTCGAATAGAGATGATGAAATTTTTGCAAAAAAATCCATATGACGCGTTGTTATGAGTAGCGTACTCATACCACATTGCTTTGGACAATCTTAAAAATTTTAACAAAAATTAAGTTGCTCCAAAATCGCTAGTGTTTAGACTCAAATGTGTGGAATTACATATATATTAACTCGAATAGAGATGATGAAATTTTTGCAAAACAATCCATAAGACCCATTGTTATGAGTAGCGTACTCATACCACATTGCTTTGGACAATCTTAAAAATTTGAACAAAAATTAAGTTGCTCCAAAATCGGTCGGATTTAGACTCAAATGTGTGGAAATACATCTACATTCACGTGTACAAAATAAGAACTCGATCAAAGATGATGAAATTTTTGCAAAAAAATCCATATGACCCATTGTTATGAGTAGCGTACTCATATCACATTGCTTTCGACAATCTAAAAAATTTGAACAATTAAACAATAATTAAGTTGCTCCAAAATCGGTCGGATTTAGACTCAAATGTGTGGAATTACATATATGTTCACGTGTACAAAATAAGAACCCGAATAAAGATGATGAAATTTTTGCAAAAAAATCCATACATATTCACGTGTACAAAATAAGAACCCGAATAAAGATAATGAAATTTTTGCAAAAAAATCCATATGACGCATTGTTATGAGTACCATACTCATACCACATTGCTTTCGACAATCTAAAAAATTTTAACAAAAATTAAGTTGCTCCAAAATCGGTCGGGTTTAGGCTCAAATGTGTGGAATTACATATATATTAACGTGTACAAAATAAGAACTCGAATAGAGATGATGAAATTTTTGCAAAAAAATCCATATAACGCATTGTTATGAGTAGCATACTCATACCACATTGCTTTCGACAATCTAAAAAATTTTAACAAAAATTAAGTTGCTCCAAAATCGGTCGGGTTAAGATTAAAATGTGTGGAATTACATATATGTATGTATATTAACGTGTACAAAATAAGAACTCGAATAGAGATGATGAAATTTTTGAAAAAAAATCCATATGACGCATTGTTATGAGTAGCGTACTCATACCACATTGCTTTGGACAATCTTCAAAATCTGAACGAAAATTAAGTTGCTCCAAAATCGGTCGGGTTGAGACTCAAATGTGTGGAATTACATATATATTAACGTGTACAAAATAAGAACTCGAATAGAGATGATGAAATTTTTGCAAAAAAATCCATATGACGCATTGTTATGTAAAGCGTACTCATACCACATTGCTTTGGACAATCTAAAAAATTTTAACAAAAATTAAGTTGCTCCAAAATCGGTCGGGTTAAGATTAAAATGTGTGGAATTACATATATGTATGTATATTAACGTGTACAAAATAAGAACTCGAATAGAGATGATGAAATTTTTGAAAAAAAAATCCATATGACGCATTGTTATGAGTAGCGTACTCATACCACATTGCTTTGGACAATCTTAAAAATCTGAACGAAAATTAAGTTGCTCCAAAATCGGTCGGGTTTAGACTCAAATGTGTGGAATTACATATATATTAACGTGTACAAAATAAGAACTCGAATAGAGATGATGAAATTTTTGCAAAAAAATCCATATGACGCATTGTTATGTGTAGCGTACTCATACCACATTGCTTTGGACAATCTTAAAAATTTTAACAAAAATTAAGTTGCTCCAAAATCGCTAGTGTTTAGACTCAAATGTGTGGAATTACATATATATTAACTCGAATAGAGATGATGAAATTTTTGCAAAACAATCCATAAGACCCATTGTTATGAGTAGCGTACTCATACCACATTGCTTTGGACAATCTTAAAAATTTGAACAAAAATTAAGTTGCTCCAAAATCGGTCGGATTTAGACTCAAATGTGTGGAAATACATCTACATTCACGTGTACAAAATAAGAACTCGATCAAAGATGATGAAATTTTTGCAAAAAAATCAATATGACCCATTGTTATGAGTAGCGTACTCATATCACATTGCTTTCGACAATCTAAAAAATTTGAACAATAAAACAATAATTAAGTTGCTCCAAAATCGGTCGGATTTAGACTCAAATGTGTGGAAATACATATATATTCACGTGTACAAAATAAGAACCCGAATAAAGATGATGAAATTTTTGCAAAAAAATCCATATAACGCATTGTTATGAGTAGCATACTCATACCACATTGCTTTCGACAATCTAAAAAATTTTAACAAAAATTAAGTTGCTCCAAAATCGGTCGGGTTAAGATTAAAATGTGTGGAATTACATATATGTATGTATATTAACGTGTACAAAATAAGAACTCGAATAGAGATGATGAAATTTTTGAAAAAAAATCCATATGACGCTTGTTATGAGTAGCGTACTCATACCACATTGCTTTGGACAATCTTAAAAATCTGAACGAAAATTAAGTTGCTCCAAAATCGGTCGGGTTTAGACTCAAATGTGTGGAATTACATATATATTAACGTGTACAAAATAAGAACTCGAATAGAGATGATGAAATTTTTGCAAAAAAATCCATATGACGCATTGTTATGTGTAGCGTACTCATACCACATTGCTTTGGAGAATCTTAATAATTTTAACAAAAATTAAGTTGCTCTAAAATCGGTCGGATTTAGACTCAAATGTGTGTAAATACATCTACATTCACGTGTACAAAATAAGAACTCGATCAAAGATGATGAAATTTTTGCAAAAAATTCCATATGGCGCATTGTTATGAGCAGCGTACTCATACCAAATTGCTTTCGACAATCTAAAAAATCTGAACAAAAATTAAGTTGCTCCAAAATCGGTCGGGTTTAGACTCAAATGTGTGGATATACACATGAGTAGCGTACTCATACCACATTGCTTTGGACAATCTTTAAAATTTGAACAAAAATTAAGTTGCTCCAAAATCTGTCGGGTTTAGACTCAAATGTGTGGAATTACATATATATTAATGTGTACAGACTAAGAACTCGAATAGAGATGATGAAATTTTTGCAAACAAATCCATATGACGCATTGTTATGAGTAGCGTACTCATACCACATTGCTTTGGACAATCTTTAAAGTTTGAACAAAAATTAACTTGCTCCAAAATCGGTCGGGTTTAGTCTCAAATGTGTCGTAATATATATATATTCACGTGTACAAAATAAGAACTCGATTAAAGATGATGATATTTTTGCAGAAAAAACCATATGACCCACTTTTATGAGTAGCGTACTCATACCAAATTGCTTTCGACAATCTTGAAAATTTGAACAAAAATTAACTTGCTCCAAAATCGGTCGGGTTTAGACTCAAATATGTGGAAATACATAGATATTCACGTGTACAAAATAAGAATCCGAATAAAGATGATGAAATTTTTGCAAAAAAATCCATATGACGCATTGTTATGAGTAGCATACTCATATCACATTGCTTTCGACAATCTAAAAAATTTTAACAAAAATTAAGTTGCTCCGAAATCGGTCGGGTTTAGACTCAAATGTGTGGAATTACATATATATTAACGAGTTCAAAATAAGAACTCGAATAGAGATGATGAAATTTTTGCAAAAAAATCCATATGACGCGTTGTTATGAGTAGCGTACTCATACCACATTGCTTTCGACAATTTAAAAAATTTTAACAAAAATTAAGTTGCTCCAAAATCGCTAGTGTTTAGACTCAAATGTGTGGAATTACATATATATTAACTCGAATAGAGATGATGAAATTTTTGCAAAACAATCCATAAGACCCATTGTTATGAGTAGCGTACTCATACCACATTGCTTTGGACAATCTTAAAAATTTGAACAAAAATTAAGTTGCTCCAAAATCGGTCGGATTTAGACTCAAATGTGTGGAAATACATCTACATTCACGTGTACAAAATAAGAACTCGATCAAAGATGATGAAATTTTTGCAAAAAAATCCATATGACCCATTGTTATGAGTAGCGTACTCATATCACATTGCTTTCGACAATCTAAAAAATTTGAACAATTAAACAATAATTAAGTTGCTCCAAAATCGGTCGGATTTAGACTCAAATGTGTGGAATTACATATATGTTCACGTGTACAAAATAAGAACCCGAATAAAGATGATGAAATTTTTGCAAAAAAATCCATACATATTCACGTGTACAAAATAAGAACCCGAATAAAGATAATGAAATTTTTGCAAAAAAATCCATATGACGCATTGTTATGAGTACCATACTCATACCACATTGCTTTCGACAATCTAAAAAATTTTAACAAAAATTAAGTTGCTCCAAAATCGGTCGGGTTTAGGCTCAAATGTGTGGAATTACATATATATTAACGTGTACAAAATAAGAACTCGAATAGAGATGATGAAATTTTTGCAAAAAAATCCATATAACGCATTGTTATGAGTAGCATACTCATACCACATTGCTTTCGACAATCTAAAAAATTTTAACAAAAATTAAGTTGCTCCAAAATCGGTCGGGTTAAGATTAAAATGTGTGGAATTACATATATGTATGTATATTAACGTGTACAAAATAAGAACTCGAATAGAGATGATGAAATTTTTGAAAAAAAATCCATATGACGCATTGTTATGAGTAGCGTACTCATACCACATTGCTTTGGACAATCTTCAAAATCTGAACGAAAATTAAGTTGCTCCAAAATCGGTCGGGTTGAGACTCAAATGTGTGGAATTACATATATATTAACGTGTACAAAATAAGAACTCGAATAGAGATGATGAAATTTTTGCAAAAAAATCCATATGACGCATTGTTATGTAAAGCGTACTCATACCACATTGCTTTGGACAATCTAAAAAATTTTAACAAAAATTAAGTTGCTCCAAAATCGGTCGGGTTAAGATTAAAATGTGTGGAATTACATATATGTATGTATATTAACGTGTACAAAATAAGAACTCGAATAGAGATGATGAAATTTTTGAAAAAAAAATCCATATGACGCATTGTTATGAGTAGCGTACTCATACCACATTGCTTTGGACAATCTTAAAAATCTGAACGAAAATTAAGTTGCTCCAAAATCGGTCGGGTTTAGACTCAAATGTGTGGAATTACATATATATTAACGTGTACAAAATAAGAACTCGAATAGAGATGATGAAATTTTTGCAAAAAAATCCATATGACGCATTGTTATGTGTAGCGTACTCATACCACATTGCTTTGGACAATCTTAAAAATTTTAACAAAAATTAAGTTGCTCCAAAATCGCTAGTGTTTAGACTCAAATGTGTGGAATTACATATATATTAACTCGAATAGAGATGATGAAATTTTTGCAAAACAATCCATAAGACCCATTGTTATGAGTAGCGTACTCATACCACATTGCTTTGGACAATCTTAAAAATTTGAACAAAAATTAAGTTGCTCCAAAATCGGTCGGATTTAGACTCAAATGTGTGGAAATACATCTACATTCACGTGTACAAAATAAGAACTCGATCAAAGATGATGAAATTTTTGCAAAAAAATCAATATGACCCATTGTTATGAGTAGCGTACTCATATCACATTGCTTTCGACAATCTAAAAAATTTGAACAATAAAACAATAATTAAGTTGCTCCAAAATCGGTCGGATTTAGACTCAAATGTGTGGAAATACATATATATTCACGTGTACAAAATAAGAACCCGAATAAAGATGATGAAATTTTTGCAAAAAAATCCATATAACGCATTGTTATGAGTAGCATACTCATACCACATTGCTTTCGACAATCTAAAAAATTTTAACAAAAATTAAGTTGCTCCAAAATCGGTCGGGTTAAGATTAAAATGTGTGGAATTACATATATGTATGTATATTAACGTGTACAAAATAAGAACTCGAATAGAGATGATGAAATTTTTGAAAAAAAATCCATATGACGCTTGTTATGAGTAGCGTACTCATACCACATTGCTTTGGACAATCTTAAAAATCTGAACGAAAATTAAGTTGCTCCAAAATCGGTCGGGTTTAGACTCAAATGTGTGGAATTACATATATATTAACGTGTACAAAATAAGAACTCGAATAGAGATGATGAAATTTTTGCAAAAAAATCCATATGACGCATTGTTATGTGTAGCGTACTCATACCACATTGCTTTGGAGAATCTTAATAATTTTAACAAAAATTAAGTTGCTCTAAAATCGGTCGGATTTAGACTCAAATGTGTGTAAATACATCTACATTCACGTGTACAAAATAAGAACTCGATCAAAGATGATGAAATTTTTGCAAAAAATTCCATATGGCGCATTGTTATGAGCAGCGTACTCATACCAAATTGCTTTCGACAATCTAAAAAATCTGAACAAAAATTAAGTTGCTCCAAAATCGGTCGGGTTTAGACTCAAATGTGTGGATATACACATGAGTAGCGTACTCATACCACATTGCTTTGGACAATCTTTAAAATTTGAACAAAAATTAAGTTGCTCCAAAATCTGTCGGGTTTAGACTCAAATGTGTGGAATTACATATATATTAATGTGTACAGACTAAGAACTCGAATAGAGATGATGAAATTTTTGCAAAAAAATCCATATGACGCATTGTTATGAGTAGCGTACTCATACCACATTGCTTTGGACAATCTTTAAAATTTGAACAAAAATTAACTTGCTCCAAAATCGGTCGGGTTTAGTCTCAAATGTGTCGTAATATATATATATTCACGTGTACAAAATAAGAACTCGATTAAAGATGATGATATTTTTGCAGAAAAAACCATATGACCCACTTTTATGAGTAGCGTACTCATACCAAATTGCTTTCGACAATCTTGAAAATTTGAACAAAAATTAACTTGCTCCAAAATCGGTCGGGTTTAGACTCAAATATGTGGAAATACATAGATATTCACGTGTACAAAATAAGAATCCGAATAAAGATGATGAAATTTTTGCAAAAAAATCCATATGACGTATTGTTATGAGTAGCATACTCATATCACATTGCTTTCGACAATCTAAAAAATTTTAACAAAAATTAAGTTGCTCCGAAATCGGTCGGGTTTAGACTCAAATGTGTGGAATTACATATATATTAACGAGTTCAAAATAAGAACTCGAATAGAGATGATGAAATTTTTGCAAAAAAATCCATATGACGCGTTGTTATGAGTAGCGTACTCATACCACATTGCTTTCGACAATTTAAAAAATTTTAACAAAAATTAAGTTGCTCCAAAATCGGTCGGGTGTAGACTCAAATGTGTGGAATGAAATGTTTGCAAAAGAATTCATATGACACATTGTTATGAGTAGCGTACTCATACCACATTGCTTTGGACAATCTTAAAAATTTGAACAAAAATTAAGTTGCTCCAAAATCGGTCGGATTTAGACTCAAATGTGTGGAAATACATCTACATTCACGTGTTCAAAATAAGAACTCGATCAAAGATGATGAAATTTTTGCAAAAAAATCCATATGACCCATTGTTATGAGTAGCGTACTCATATCACATTGCTTTCGACAATCTAAAAAATTTTAAAAAATAAACAATAATTAAGTTGCTCCAAAATCGGTCGGATTTAGACTCAAATGTGTGGAAATACATATATGTTCACGTGTACAAAATAAGAACCCGAATAAAGATGATGAAATTTTTGCAAAAAAATCCATATAACGCATTGTTATGAGTAGCATACTCATACCACATTGCTTTCGACAATCTAAAAAATTTTAACAAAAATTAAGTTGCTCCAAAATCGGTCGGGTTAAGACTCAAATGTGTGGAATTACATATATGTATATTAACGTGTACAAAATAAGAACTCGAATAGAGATGATGAAATTTTTGCAAAAAAATCCATATGACCCATTGTTATGAGTAGCGTACTCATATCACATTGCTTTCGACAATCTAAAAATTTGAACAATTAAACAATAATTAAGTTGCTCCAAAATCGGTCGGATTTAGACTCAAATGTGTGGAAATACATATATATTAACGTGTTCAAAATAAGAACTCGAATAAAGATGATGAAATTTTTGCAAAAAAATCCATATGACGCATTGTTATGAGTAGCGTACTCATACCACATTGCTTCCGACAATCTTAAAAATTTGAACAAAAATTAAGTTGCTCCAAAATCGGTCGGATTTAGACTCAAATGTGTGAAAATACATCTACATTCACGTGTACAAAATAAGAACTCGATTAAAGATGAGGAAATTTTTGCAAAAAAATCCATATGACCCATTGTTATGAGTAGCGTACTCATATCACATTGCTTTCGACAATCTAAAAAATTTGAACAATTAAACAATAATTAAGTTGCTCCAAAATCGGTCGGATTTAGACTCAAATGTGTGGAAATACATATATGTTCACGTGTACAAAATAAGAACCCGAATAAAGATGATGAAATTTTTGCAAAAAAATCCATATGACGCATTGTTATGAGAAGCGTACTCATACCACATTGCTTTCGACAATCTAAAAAATTTGAACACAAATTAAGTTACTCCAAAATCGGTCGGGTTTAGACTCAAATTTGTGGAAATACATATATGTTCACGTGTACAAAATAAGAACCCGAATAAAGATGATGAAATTTTTGCAAAAAAATCCATACATATTCACGTGTACAAAATAAGAACCCGAATAAAGATAATGAAATTTTTGCAAAAAAATCCATATGACGCATTGTTATGAGTACCATACTCATACCAATTTTGCTTTCGACAATTTAAAAAATTTTAACAAAAATTAAGTTGCTCCAAAATCGGTCGGGTTTAGACTCAAATGTGTGAAACTACATATGTATATATTAACGTGTACAAAATAAGAACTCGAATAGAGATGATGAAATTTTTGCAAAAAAATCTATATGACGCATTGTTATGAGTAGCGTATTCATACCACATTGCTTTGGACAATCTTAAAAATTTGAACAAAAATTAAGTTGCTCCAAAATCGGTCGGGTGTAGACTCAAATGTGTGGAATGAAATGTTTGCAAAAGAATCCATATGACACATTGTTATGAGTAGCGTACTCATACCACATTGCTTTGGACAATCTTAAAAATTTGAACAAAAATTAAGTTGCTCCAAAATCGGTCGGATTTAGACTCAAATGTGTGGAAATACATCAACATTCACGTGTACAAAATAAGAACTCGATCAAAGATGATGAAATTTTTGCAAAAAAATCCATATGACGCATTGTTATGAGTAGCATGCTCATACCACATTGCTTTCGACAATCTAAAAAATTTTAACAAAAATTAAGTTGCTCCAAAATCGGTCGGGTTTAGACTCAAATGTGTGGAATTACATATATATTAGCAAGTTCAAAATAAGAACTCGAATAGAGATGATGAATTTTTGCAAAAAAATCCATATGACGCATTGTTATGAGTAGCGTGTTCATACCACATTGCTTTCGACAATCTAAAAAAATTTAACAAAAATTAAGTTGCTCCAAAATCGGTCGGGTTAGGACTCAAATGAGTGGAATTACATATATATTAACGTGTTCAAAATAAGAACTCGAATAAAGATGATGAAATTTTTGCAAAAAAATCCATATGGCGCATTGTTATGAGCAGCGTACTCATACCACATTGCTTTCGACAATCTAAAAAATTTGAACAAAAATTAACTTGCTCCAAAATCGGTCGGGTTTAGACTAAAATGTGTAGAAATACATATATATTAACGTGTTCAAAATAAGAACTCGAATAAAGATGATGAAATTTTTGCAAAAAAATCCATATGACGCATGGTTATGAGTAGCGTACTCATACCACATTGCTTTCGACAATCTAAAAAATTTGAACACAAATTAAGTTACTCCAAAATCGGTCGGATTTAGACTCAAATGTGTGGAAATACATATATTTTTACGGATACCAAATAAGAACTCGATTAAAGATTATGAAATGTTTGCAAAAAAATCCATATAACGCATTGTTATGAGTAGCCTACTCATACCACATTGCTTTCGACAATCTAAAAAAATTTAACAAAAATTAAGTTGCTCCAAAATCGGTCGGGTTTAGACTCAAATGAGTGGAATTACATATATATTAACGTGTTCAAAATAAGAACTCGAATAAAGATGATGAAATTTTTGCAAAAAAATCCATATGACGCATTGTTATGAGTAGCGTACTCATACCACATTGCTTCCGACAATCTTAAAAATTTGAACAAAAATTAAGTTGCTCCAAAATCGGTCGGATTTAGACTCAAATGTGTGAAAATACATCTACATTCACGTGTACAAAATAAGAACTCGATCAAAGATGAGGAAATTTTTGCAAAAAAATCCATATGACCCATTGTTATGAGTATTTGAAAATTTGAACATAAATTAACCTGCTCCAAAACCGGTCGGGTTTAGTCTCAAATGTGTGGAATTACATCTACATTCACGTGTACAAAATAAGAACTCGATCAAAGTTGATGAAATTTTTGCAAAAAAACGATATGACCCATTGTTATGAGTAGCGTACTCATACTAAATTGCTTTCGACAATCTTGAAAATTTGAACAAAAATTAACTTGCTCCAAAATCGGTCGGATTTAGACTCAAATGTGTGGAAATACATCTACATTCACGTGTACAAAATAAGAACTCTATCAAAGATGTGGAAATTTTTGCAAAGAAATCCATATGACCCATTGTTATGAGTATTTGAAAATTTGAACATAAATTAACCTGCTCCAAAATCGGTCGGGTTTAGACTCAAATGTGTGGAAATACATCTACATTCACGTGTACAAAATAAGAACTCGATCAAAGATGATGAAATTTTTGCAAAGAAATCCATATGACCCATTGTTATGAGTATTTGAAAATTTGAACAAAAATTAAGTTGCTCCAAAATCGGTCGGGTTAAGACTCAAATGTGTGGAATTACATATATGTATATTAACGTGTACAAAATAAGAACTCGAATAGAGATGATGAAATTTTTGTAAAAAAATCCATATGACGCATTGTTATGAGTAGCGTACTCATGCCACATTGCTTTGGACAATCTTAAAAATTTGAACAAAAATTAACTTGCTCCAAAATCGGTCGGGTTTAGACTCAAATGTGTGGAAATACAACTACATTCACGTGTACAAAATAAGAACTCGATCAAAGATGATGAAATGTTTGCAAAAAAATTCATATGAGTAGCGTACTCATACCACATTGCTTTGGACAATCTTAAAAATTTTAACAAAAATTAAGTTGCTCTAAAATCGGTCGGATTTAGACTCAAATGTGTGTAAATACATCTACATTCACGTGTACAAAATAAGAACTCGATCAAAGATGATGAAATTTTTGCAAAAAATTCCATATGGCGCATTGTTATGAGCAGCGTACTCATGCCACATTGCTTTGGACAATCTTAAAAATTTGAACAAAAATTAACTTGCTCCAAAATCGGTCGGGTTAAGACTCAAATGTGTGGAATTACGTATATGTATATTAACGTGTACAAAATAAGAACTCGAATAGAGATGATGAAATTTTTGTAAAAAAATCCATATGACGCATTGTTATGAGTAGCGTACTCATGCCACATTGCTTTCGACAATCTAAAAAATCTGAACAAAAATTAAGTTGCTCCAAAATCGGTCGGGTTTAGACTCAAATGTGTGGAATTACATATATATTAACGTGTACAAAATAAGAACTCGAATAGAGATGATGACATTTTTGCAAAAAAATCCATATGACGCATTGTTATGAGTAGCGTACTCATACCACATTGCTTTGGACAATCTTTAAAATTTGAACAAAAATTAACTTGCTCCAAAATCGGTCGGGTTTAGTCTCAAATGTGTGGTAATATATATATATATTCACGTGTACAAAATAAGAACCCGATTAAAGATGATGATATTTTTGCAGAAAAAACCATATGACCCACTTTTATGAGTAGCATACTCATACCATATTGCTTTCGACAATCTTGAAAATTTGAACAAAAATTAACTTGCTCCAAAATCGGTCGGGTTTAGACTCAAATATGTGGAAATACATACATATTCACGTGTACAAAATAAGAACCCGAATAAAGATGACGAAATTTTTGCAAAAAAATCCATATGACGCATTGTTATGAGTAGCATACTGATATCACATTGCTTTCGACAATCTAAAAAATTTTAACAAAAATTAAGTTGCTCCAAAATCGGTCGGGTTTAGACTCAAATGTGTGGAATTACATATATATTAACGAGTTCAAAATAAGAACTCGAATATAGATGATGAAATTTTTGCAAAAAAATATATATGACGCGTTGTTATGAGTAGCGTACTCATACCACATTGCTTTGGACAATCTTAAAAATTTTAACAAAAATTAAGTTGCTCCAAAATCGTTAGTGTTTAGACTCAAATGTGTGGAATTACATATATATTAACTCGAATAGAGATGATGAAATTTTTGCAAAACAATCCATAAGACCCATTGTTATGAGTAGCGTCCTCATACCACATTGCTTTCGACAATCTAAAAAATTTGAACAAAAATTAAGTTGCTCCAAAATCTGTCGGGTTTAGACTCAAATGCGTGGAATTACATATATATTACAGAATAAGAACTCGAATAGAGATGATGAAATTTTTGCAAAAAAATCCATATGACGCATTGTTATGAGTTAACTTGCTGCAAAATCGGTCGAATTTTGTCTCAAATGTGTGGTAATACATATCTATTCACGTGTACAAAATAAGAACTCGATTAAAGATGATGAAATTTTTGCAAAAAAAAACCATATGACCCATTGTTATGAGTAGCGTACTCATACTAAATTGCTTTCGACAATCTTGAAAATTTGAACAAAAATTAACTTGCTCCAAAATCGGCCAAATTTAGACTCAAATCTGTGGAAATACATATATATTCACGTGTACAAAATAAAAACCCGAATAAAGATAATGAAATTTTTGCAAAAAAATCCATATGACGCATTGTTATGAGTACCATACTCATACCACATTGCTTTCGACAATCTAAAATATTTTAACAAAAATTAAGTTGCTCCAAAATCGGTCGGGTTTAGACTCAAATGTGTGGAATTACATATATATTAACATGTACAAAATAAGAACTCGAATAGAGATGATGAAATTTTTGCAAAAAAATCTATATGACGCATTGTTATGAGTAGCGTACTCATACCACATTGCTTTGGACAATCTTAAAAATTTGAACAAATATTAAGTTGCTCCAAAATCGGTCGGGTGTAGACTCAAATGTGTGGAATGAAATGTTTGCAAAAGAATCCATATGACACATTGTTATGAGTAGCGTACTCATACGACATTGCTTTGGACAATCTTAAAAATTTGAACAAAAATTAAGTTGCTCCAACATCGCTCGGGTTTAGACTCAAATGTGTGGAAATACATATATATTAACTCGAATAGAGATGATGAAATTTTTGCAAAAAAATCGATAAGACCCATTGTTATGAGTAGCGTACTCATACCACATTGCTTTCGACAATCTAAAAAATTTGAACAAAAATTAAGTTGCTCCAAAATCGGTCGGGTCTAGACTCAAATGTGTGGAAATACATATATATTAATGTGTACGGAATAAGAACTCGAATAGAGATGATGAAATTTTTGCAAAAAAATCCATATGGCGCATTGTTATGAGCAGCGTACTCATACCACATTGCTTTCGACAATCTAAAAAATTTGAACAAAAATTAACTTGCTCCAAAATCGGTCGGGTTTAGACTCAAATGTGTGGAAATACATATATATTAACGTGTTCAAAATAAGAACTCGAATAAAGATGATGAAAGCAGCGTACTCATACCACATTGCTTTCGACAATCTAAAAAATTTGAACAAAAATTAACTTGCTCCAAAATCGGTCGGATTTAGACTCAAATGTGTGGAAATACATCTACATTCACGTGTACAAAATAAGAACTCTATCAAAGATGTGGAAATTTTTGCAAAGAAATCCATATGACCCATTGTTATGAGTATTTGAAAATTTGAACATAAATTAACCTGCTCCAAAATCGGTCGGGTTTAGACTCAAATGTGTGGAAATACATCTACATTCACGTGTACAAAATAAGAACTCGATCAAAGATGATGAAATTTTTGCAAAGAAATCCATATGACCCATTGTTATGAGTATTTGAAAATTTGAACAAAAATTAAGTTGCTCCAAAATCGGTCGGGTTAAGACTCAAATGTGTGGAATTACATATATGTATATTAACGTGTACAAAATAAGAACTCGAATAGAGATGATGAAATTTTTGTAAAAAAATCCATATGACGCATTGTTATGAGTAGCGTACTCATGCCACATTGCTTTGGACAATCTTAAAAATTTGAACAAAAGTTAACTTGCTCCAAAATCGGTCGGGTTTAGACTCAAATGTGTGGAAATACAACTACATTCACGTGTACAAAATAAGAACTCGATCAAAGATGATGAAATTTGTGCAAAAAAATTCATATGAGTAGCGTACTCATACCACATTGCTTTGGACAATCTTAAAAATTTTAACAAAAATTAAGTTGCTCTAAAATCGGTCGGATTTAGACTCAAATGTGTGTAAATACATCTACATTCACGTGTACAAAATAAGAACTCGATCAAAGATGATGAAATTTTTGCAAAAAATTCCATATGGCGCATTGTTATGAGCAGCGTACTCATGCCACATTGCTTTGGACAATCTTAAAAATTTGAACAAAAATTAACTTGCTCCAAAATCGGTCGGGTTAAGACTCAAATGTGTGGAATTACGTATATGTATATTAACGTGTACAAAATAAGAACTCGAATAGAGATGATGAAATTTTTGTAAAAAAATCCATATGACGCATTGTTATGAGTAGCGTACTCATGCCACATTGCTTTCGACAATCTAAAAAATCTGAACAAAAATTAAGTTGCTCCAAAATCGGTCGGGTTTAGACTCAAATGTGTGGAATTACATATATATTAACGTGTACAAAATAAGAACTCGAATAGAGATGATGACATTTTTGCAAAAAAATCCATATGACGCATTGTTATGAGTAGCGTACTCATACCACATTGCTTTGGACAATCTTTAAAATTTGAACAAACATTAACTTGCTCCAAAATCGGTCGGGTTTAGTCTCAAATGTGTGGTAATATATATATATATTCACGTGTACAAAATAAGAACCCGATTAAAGATGATGATATTTTTGCAGAAAAAACCATATGACCCACTTTTATGAGTAGCGTACTCATACCATATTGCTTTCGACAATCTTGAAAATTTGAACAAAAATTAACTTGCTCCAAAATCGGTCGGGTTTAGACTCAAATATGTGGAAATACATACATATTCACGTGTACAAAATAAGAATCCGAATAAAGATGACGAAATTTTTGCAAAAAAATCCATATGACGCATTGTTATGAGTAGCATACTGATATCACATTGCTTTCGACAATCTAAAAAATTTTAACAAAAATTAAGTTGCTCCAAAATCGGTCGGGTTTAGACTCAAATGTGTGGAATTACATATATATTAACGAGTTCAAAATAAGAACTCGAATAGAGATGATGAAATTTTTGCAAAAAAATCCATATGACGCATTGTTATGAGTTAACTTGCTCCAAAATCGGTCGAATTTTGTCTCAAATGTGTGGTAATACATATCTATTCACGTGTACAAAATAAGAACTCGATTAAAGATGATGAAATTTTTGCAAAAAAAAACCATATGACCCATTGTTATGAGTAGCGTACTCATACTAAATTGCTTTCGACAATCTTGAAAATTTGAACAAAAATTAACTTGCTCCAAAATCGGCCAAATTTAGACTCAAATCTGTGGAAATACATATATATTCACGTGTACAAAATAAGAACCCGAATAAAGATAATGAAATTTTTGCAAAAAAATCCATATGACGCATTGTTATGAGTACCATACTCATACCACATTGCTTTCGACAATCTAAAATATTTTAACAAAAATTAAGTTGCTCCAAAATCGGTCGGGTTTAGACTCAAATGTGTGGAATTACATATATATTAACATGTACAAAATAAGAACTCGAATAGAGATGATGAAATTTTTGCAAAAAAATCTATATGACGCATTGTTATGAGTAGCGTACTCATACCACATTGCTTTGGACAATCTTAAAAATTTGAACAAATATTAAGTTGCTCCAAAATCGGTCGGGTGTAGACTCAAATGTGTGGAATGAAATGTTTGCAAAAGAATCCATATGACACATTGTTATGAGTAGCGTACTCATACGACATTGCTTTGGACAATCTTAAAAATTTGAACAAAAATTAAGTTGCTCCAACATCGCTCGGGTTTAGACTCAAATGTGTGGAAATACATATATATTAACTCGAATAGAGATGATGAAATTTTTGCAAAAAAATCGATAAGACCCATTGTTATGAGTAGCGTACTCATACCACATTGCTTTCGACAATCTAAAAAATTTGAACAAAAATTAAGTTGCTCCAAAATCGGTCGGGTCTAGACTCAAATGTGTGGAATTACATATATATTAATGTGTACGGAATAAGAACTCGAATAGAGATGATGAAATTTTTGCAAAAAAATCCATATGGCGCATTGTTATGAGCAGCGTACTCATACCACATTGCTTTCGACAATCTAAAAAATTTGAACAAAAATTAACTTGCTCCAAAATCGGTCGGGTTTAGACTCAAATGTGTGGAAATACATATATATTAACGTGTTCAAAATAAGAACTCGAATAAGGATGATGAAAGCAGCGTACTCATACCACATTGCTTTCGACAATCTAAAAAATTTGAACAAAAATTAACTTGCTCCAACATCGCTCGGGTTTAGACTCAAATGTGTGGAATTACATATATATTAACGTGTTCAAAATAAGAACTCGAATAAAGATGATGAAATTTTTGCAAAAAAATCCATATTACGCATTGTTATGAGTAGCGTACTCATACCACATTGCTTTCGACAATCTAAAAAATTTGAACAAAAATTAAGTTACTCCAAAATCGGTCTGGTTTAGACTCAAATGTGTGGAAATACATATATTTTTACAGATACCAAATAAGAACTCGATTAAAGATGATGAAATGTTTGCAAAAAAATCCATATAACGCATTGTTATGAGTAGCCTACTCATACCACATTGCTTTCACCGTTGTTGTCGCTATTGTTGTCACACGCTACTCCGTAGACATAGCATCAGCACATTCCGTACCGTGTGAATGCAGAAGCGTCGTCCGTTCGGCTAGTATTGCTGCTGGTGTTATTGTCGCATACTTTTGCTGTTGTTGTTGTCATGCGCGGAAGGTGAGTTGCATCGTAAGCACTTCGATGCACTACAGGTGAAATGAATAGCGGATGCCCGTTTGTCTTCGAGCTACTGTTGTTATTGCTGTTGTTGTCATGTGCCAAAAGTTAGTTGCCAGCTCGGCATTTATTATGGGAACGGAAACGTACCTTAACTTCTCCCCCCCTTAAGAACGTTCGTCCTCGGGCGTCGTATGGATATGAATTGTAGGCTCGATGCCTGCATTTCTGATGATGCTAGTGATGACCCGACTCTTTTGCTTCTTTTTCCATCTAGTAAACAATATGATGATGATAGCAACCATGATCACCGCGCAAAGCATGCTGATTATTACAACTGATTTCAGGTTAATGTCTTGACGGATAGATGCAATGTGTCTAAGGTTGTCTATATTGACCTCGTTTAGGTACGGTAAGGATAAAACTGCTATGTGTCCTGTGAAGTTTAAGACCTGCGCGAGGGGTATCACCGGTGACTCTTCCTTCTTCGGTTAACGTATCGCGTTCCGTTTATCACGACTTCGTCTCTGAACGTTATTAAGTAGGTGCCATTCACAAAAATCGGTAGCTTGTTGTCCTGTTGAACTTCCGCAGGGCAATCATTGACAACAATCATGCCTTCATCTATAGATTCTACTTTGCCTCTATCGTGCGCTGACATAGTTTGACAATTGGCGGTGTAATTGTTTAGTAACTGATGTAAACACGAGCCGACCGAGTTCCTGAACCTTTCGCAAAACGTTGAAGCTGTTGCCTTTTTACAATTTCCTACTAGTTCATACTGTTTATTACATTCTGCTACTATTCCTGTTTCTAGTGCTATTATTTTTTTATTATGCATTACTGGATATATAATAGTTTTGTTACAAACTGACTAGATTTTTGGATATTTAATTATAAAATAAATAACATCTTGATTTTGCAAAATTTTTAGTTTTGAGTTCATTACAATATCACTTACACTAATTTCAAATGAATTTTCGGATTTGACAATTGTCTCGATACGCTTGTTTGTTTTAACGAATACCCTATCTCCTGGTTTATATGTTTGTATGTTTCTATTTGAGTTGTGGTGCTGTAGCTCTGATTGCTGAGCTTCCAAAAGTTTATTTTTAATTTTTTCCCTGAACTCTTCAGTTGTCGAATGAATTACCTCTATGGGTTTATAATTGGTTACGGAGTGAATGATTCTATTATACTTACAGGTCGCGAGAAGTAGTAGTTCAGCAGTGTCTAAAATACCTAACTCCATTTTTATGCACCGTGCTATTTCGGTAAGCGTGCTGTGTAGCCTTTCTACCTGGCCATTCGTTGTGCTATGAAATGGTGGTGTGGTATATATTTGGGTTCCGAAATGTTTCTCTAGCATGGATTTTATGGTTTTTGAGTTGAGTGATCTCTCATTATCGCAGACTAGCTGTTTAGTATTACTATAAAATTTCATAATGTTGTATAGCGGTTCTTTGATGTCAACTATAGCTCTTGACTTGATTGGGAAAATGATTGCAAATTTTGAAAATTTGTCCAGGCAAGTGAGGAAGTGCGTATTGTCTGTGGAGTAAATATCCACATGCAGAATTTCACCTGGGTAGGAAGGCACGGGCGTTTGTCCTATTTCTACTTTAACAGGGTGCCGCTGGTACTTGGCTTCGAGACAAATCTTGCAATTTGACGTGATTTCTCGTAATTGTCTTTGAATGTTCGGGAAATAGTAGTCCTCAAGTATCTGCAACGCATTTTCCCTTGCCGATCTGTGAGCGCGGGTATGCTAAGCTGTTAAGATTTCGAGCTGGTCGTCCTTGTTGGTGACATCCATAACTTTTTTTAAGGTGTGCCGAAACTTAACTGAAGGGAACATTTTAATAAGGTTATTTTGAATTTGTCCTAAAACTGGTAATTCGCAATATATCCCGTTAATTACATTTGGGTTTACTGCTGATTTTAATTGGTGAAAAATATCGGCAAGTGAAGAGAATGTAATTTCGTGTCTCACTTGAGATTTAAAAAGGATTTTAGTGGTTTTTCTTGATGCAGTACCTGAATCGAGAATTATCTGGTTTTTAAAACAATTGATAGGGTTTTGGACTGTTGGTATAGTTTGTGAAAGAGATTCTTCGCTGTGATTAGTGACAACGCTTGACGCGTCCACTTCGGTCATCGCGTTTATAAACTGCCTGGATAGAGCCTCGATTGCCTCCTTGTCAAGATCAATTTCAATTTTCTTGGATTTGTTTGCACCTACACTGCCATTCTCACCTCTTAAAAATTTAGTTAGAGGTTTCGCAATTTGCGCGTAATCCTTAATGAATCGGCGATAATAACCGGCAAGGCCGAGAAACGATCGTAGGGCGCGGAGGGTTTTGGGTTTTTCGTAGTTAAGACTAGCGTTAACTTTATCAGGGCATGTTCTAATACCCTTGCTGGAAACAACGAATCCTAGGAACTCAACTTCATCCTTGAAAAATCTCGATTTTTCAAGGGAAACCCGCATATTTGCATCATAGAGTCTGTCCAATATTCTGCCAACATCTAGGAGATGTTGTTCCTTCGTCCTTGAGAAGATGATCACATCGTCTATGTAGACGTGACAACATGTACCGATCTCGTCTCTTAGGATGTCATCGATTGCTATTTGGAAGATGCTAGGGGCGTTTTTGAGCCCGAAAGGCAATCGGCAAAACTCGTACTTCCCGTTGTTGATCGAGAATGCCGTTTTTTCTCTGTCTTTTTCAGAGAGGTTAATCTGATGGAATCCCGATTTTAAGTCCAACGTAGTGAAATAAGATGAGTTACCTAAGTTTGCCAGGATAACTGAGGTGTCCGGAATCGGGTATTTATCAATTATGGTTTTCTCGTTTAGTTTCCTAAAATCGACCACAAGGCGCATTTTGCGCTTACCGTCCTCGTCAATGCCTTTTTTATCAACTACCCATATTGGATTGTTGAAAGGCGACCGTGAAGGTCTAATAATGCCGTTAGCAAGAAGTTCCCTGGTTTCCTTGTTTACGAATTCAGCTGCTGCCATTGGGTACGGGTAAGCTTTGGAAAAAACAGGTTCGTTATCCGTAGTTCGGATGGTCGCAATGACATTTGTATTGTATGGCAAAGCTTCCTTAGGGTCAGCAAATACACCTGACCGAGTTTGTATCATAGCTAAAAATTCATCAGCAAGTTCCTCCGGAACCGTACTATTATCAACAGTTAAGTTATTAATTTTTCCAGAGTATCGATAAAGAAATTTCTCACTCCCACCCTTGAAATGCAGAATTCCCTTTTTACAGTCAATTTGGGCATTAATCTCATACAGGAAGTCAAATCCGATTACTCCGTCAAAGCCGTCCAGATGGGGTAAGATGTAGAAGGTGGTAGTTTGTTAAACACGTTTACCTGACATTGTAGGTTAATTTTTGTTTCGCCGTGTATTGATTTTACTAGGAATGGGGCCTTTGGAGGCTTCACCGCCTTTAAAGATTCTAAATTTTTTATGTAATTTTTAGATGCCCCGGTATCGATTAGGAATTTTAATTCTTTTCCTCCGAAGGTCCTACAAATGTAGGGGAGGAGGGACTGACCCCTAAAAAATTGACTTCATCTATAACCTCTAATGCTGGCTCGTTCTGCTCAGCGTATTCATCCCGCCCCTCTTCGTAATCGTAATAATCAGCATTATCATTCGCCAAGACATCAGTTTCGGGATTGGAGTAGTCTGCTAGGTTGTTTATCCTTTGGATCTTTGGCATTGTCTGCCTGTCCGAAGTTGGTGGTCTCTTTGCAGTCCCAACCTGAGGAGTAGGTCCTTTCCAGTTGGCATTGGTTCCGGTGGCATTTGCTGTAGGTGCTAAAACCGGCCTACGTTCCATAGCGCCTCTCGCTGGTTGATTATTGGAAATCTGAGGTGCTAGCCTGAAACGAGAAGTCGAAGGATCCACGTCCATAGGCACCACTTCAGGTTGTGCCCGCTGAACGGGTACGCGCCTATATTGGGGTGAGCTGGGGCTAAATGAAAGTTGGCGCTCATTATAGGAAGCGAAAGTATTCGCAAACACTAAGCGCTGCCGATTAGATTCCAACTCCTGCGCAAGAGCAAGAGCCGACGGCATGTCCGTGGGTTTGGAGGAGAAGAGGATGTCGCACAAGGGTTTGTTGAGCCCGGACACAAAGGTCCTGAGAGCGTCTTGCCTATATTTCTGGTTAAGGGATTTAATGAGTTCGTCATTGCCTGCATTTGACATTATAGTTTTGTTAATGAGGAGCGTTAATTTACGCTCTACCTCGTCGTAGAAGTCCGTGATTGTTAATCTTCCCTGTCTTAGTGTTCCCATCTCCTGTTCGATAAGATAGATAGGCCTCTTATCGGCGTACGTGAAGTCGAGTCTTGAAATAATTGTTTTGAAGTTTAGCAGCGTATTAAACGAGGCAAGAACCATGTCCGCCGGACCAACAATCTTGTTGCGGATTATGGCAACTGCCTGGTAGTGCTTTGAACTACCTGCGAAGGCTTCGTAGACCTTATAGGCAGCGTGGGCAGCCTGTCTCCACGATACATAGCGTGTTTTGTCAC
The DNA here is from genome assembly GCA_963971545.1 of Philophylla caesio. NCBI lineage: Eukaryota > Metazoa > Arthropoda > Insecta > Diptera > Tephritidae > Philophylla > Philophylla caesio. The sequence goes on from CAXASM010000041.1 coordinate 112,946, forward strand.
CATTAAATTCTGGTAGTGACTTCACAACGTCAAGCGATTCCTCGCATCTGACATCACCACCAATTTCAACCGGCTGGAATTGTTCAACCCTAGTAGGACTCTCTATTGAAGCGAGACGTGTCGTCAGTCCGTCAATTTACTGTTGGAAGTCCCTTCGGGCTTGGTCAGTTGCGGCTCTAATAGCTGCATTCAACAAATTCTGCACTGTCTGTACGTCCATTATTAATTTCAATTTCAATTTCAATCCTCAAGTAACGTAATCAAAACAATTGCCTTACAAGACGTATTGCTTATTATTTATTATTCTAATTAATGATTTAGTATCCTAGTTTAGTTTAATTAAATAATTATAAAATTAATTTTAGATAATCTTACAAAAGGATTGCTGCCGTCAATAGCATGATGATGATGCGTGAATCCCACGAAGGCTTCTGGGTTAAATCCCACGATGGCGACGCCCAGGCGTGGCGTGCAATTCTTCTATTTTGCAATTAAAGTTCTATAATCTGTCTTCAATTAGACTTGTTTCTAATTAGATTGTTCGCGTTGATTCTCACTTGCAGTTTGACTGTCGAAGCGATCGGTTGTGTTCTTTCTGTGCGGACAGTAAATTATCGGCGATTTCCTTTTGTGCGATATTCGTAGTGAGTTATTAAAGCGTTGTTGTTGCGACTTGTTTACTACGAGTAAACAAGTAAACGATTGAACGGCGTCGTCGCGTATTGCGCTGTGACGGTGTGTGTAGATAGTGACTACGGTAACTTGTTTACCAAATACGAGCACGTGCGTGTATATTTTGTTGTTGCAAAATATTTGCATACGGTACCTTGTTTACCAATTGTGTGCAGTGAACGGTTTCGTGGCGTGAAAAATTGTAAACAAGTTGTTTACGCATTTTTCATTGCGAACGGTATTATTTGTGTAGTGGCGTGAAAATTCGGCGCGTGGGTACAGTCGCGAGTGGCTGTACCAAATAACAAGTAAACAAGTAAACAAGTTGTTTACGTTGTGCGTCAGTGCAACGGTAACTTGTTTACTAGTTTAGTGCGTGCGTGTAATTGTTGCTACTTGTTTACAAGTTAGTGCAATTGCAGTTAAGTGGCGTGGTGCTGTTCGACGCGGTACAGTCGCGGGTTGAATAAATTGTGCTAGTGACGTGAGTCCCGAAGCCTCATCCGGGCCAATAAGCAACTAGTTCGGGACTTGTTCGGGACTGGTTGTGGGGTTGTGCCGGTACTGGTTCGGGATTTCTCGGGTCTAGTCCGGGATTCCGTGTTGCTCGCGACATCGGTGTGTCGGGTTACGGTGCGTGTCGGGGTACGGTGCGTGTCGGGGGATTTGATTGCGGTGGTCCCGAGTTTTCTTAAGACTCGTGTCTCGTGCAGTCTCACACTGGTCGACCCATTCCTGTGACGGGGAACAGTGTTCCGGCCGACAGGACGACGGTGGTGACCTTGCCTCTTGTGGAGGTGTAAAAGTGGTGTGAGCTGCGCCAAGCTACGCTAAGCGTAGTGCTAGACAGTTTTTTGGGTTCGGGACTGCTGTGGGCGATCCCGCGGTTCGTAAGATCGGAGTTACCACCGGGAAGTGTGTAAGTTAAGACGCAAATCGAAGAGGCGGTAAGTCAAGCTTATTGCCTGTTTATACTTATTTGAAATTTTCGGGACTTGTATATTTCGGGGTTTTTTGTGGGGTCCTGGTTTTTGTGGCAACGCGCGGTATCGGGGATGCCACCACGTAAGAGGAGGGTAAGGTCCTCAACGGTGGATTCCACCGGGTCCACGGTGATGGAGGAGACGACGTCGGGTGGAGAAGGTGAGGCTGAGGTCTCATTAATGAGATCCCCGCCGAGAGCGAGGGCCAGGGTGGTTTCACCAGCTACGGTTGACATTTCAACCGTTGAGGGTGGCATGGTGGACAAGGCCATGTCATGTGAAGCTGGGGGGGCTGCTAAGCCAAAAAACCCGAAGAAGCTGAAGGGGCAAGTAGCTTCAACGGCTGAAACGGGGCGAACTAGAGAATTCTTGGAGAGTGGGTCCTTCATTACTAAAATGAAGGCCGTCACCTCGGGATTTACGGGGGTAGTTTTTAACATGGAGGGGTTTCCCTCGGAGTTGCGAGGCAGCTGGTAGAGTTCTCGTCGCAGTACGAAGAACTTCTCATGACTGCCATCGCGGAGAACGCCCGCCTACGTGGGCAAGTGGCAGGGCTGAGTGCCAGGCGGGAGGAGGTTCCTCTTCGACCGGCTGGGTCTTTGCTGGTGAGTGCAGTGCCGATGACGGCTCCACAGGCGTCTGTGCCAGTGGTGCCGGCTGTGGTACTGCCCAAACCGGTTGAGACGTGGTCGGTGGTGGTCAGGAGCAAGACGCCAGCGACAACTTCTAAGGAGGTTGTCGATAAGGTGGTTAAGGAGGTGGGACCCTCTCTGGGCGTACGCGTCCACGAGGTAAAACCTCTTAGGGATGGTGGGGCGATTATTCGCACTCCCTCTGTAGCTGAGAGGGAGAAGGTCGCGAATAATGCGAAATTTTCTGAGGTTGGCCTTGATGTCACCGTGAACCGGAAGTTGGGACCCAGGGTTGTGGTCCAGGGGGTTCATACGGAGATTTCTCCAGATGACTTCATGGAGGAGCTCTACCGGTTGAACCTTCAGGAGTTCAGCCCTGGATGCCTCAAGAAGGATGTTAGGATGGTCAGCCGCCCGTGGAAGGTGACTTCGGATGGTGCAACCAACGTTGTCCTTGAGGGTACGGATAAACTTATGTCCGCCCTCTTGGACTCGGGACGTTGCTACGTCAAGTGGTTCTCCTTCCGTGTGCGACTGGACACCCCGATGCCCGGCTGTTTCCGGTGCATGGGCTTTGACCACAGGGTGGCAGAGTGTAAGGCCAAAAAGGATGTTTGCCGGCGATGTGGCCAGGAAGGTCACCGCATGGCAAGTTGCGGTAGTGCCCCGCGCTGCCGCAACTGTGCGTTTAAAGGTAAGCCGTCGGATCATCTTATGATGTCCACGTCTTGCCCAGTATTTAGTGGCATAGTTGCTAGGGCGCTCGCCAGACATTAATGGCTAGAGCCCTGCAACTGAATTGCCAGGGCGCCTACGCCGTCATGTGCGACGTGGGCGCGTTAATGGTTGAGGAGGGCTGCGGCATTGCTATGCTCCAGGAGCCCTACTCCACGCACGGCGTAGTACGGGGCCTCCCTGGAGGCTTCAGGGTCTTCACTGACCTTGGGGCCAATGCCGCAGTGGTTGTTAATGGCCCTGGATTTCAAACCATGTTGGTGGACTCGTCTGAGTTAGGAGTGGTAGTGAGCGTAGAGGGTAGATTTGGTAGGCTACTCGTCGCTAGCATATATTGCAAATTTAGCGAGCCCATGGAACCCTATCTCGGGTACCTTGACTCGGTGCTGCTACTTGCAGGTAGCATGCCGGTAGTCATTGGACTCGATGCCAACGCCTGCTCTTCCGCATGGTTCAGCAAGATGTCCCGCCATGCGTCGGGATATCCAAGCTGGCGGCGGGGAGAGGCGTTGAGCGAGTGGGTGGTGACCGCCGGTGTTGATGTAGTAAATGCGCCGAGTGAATGGTACACGTTTGACGGGCCCATGGGTGCTAGCGACATTGATGTGACGCTCACGAATGCGGCAGGCTCCAGAGAGTTCCACTTTGAATGGAAAGTTAGGGGTGGATTGGGCATAAGCGATCACAACCTCATTGAGGTTGTGATTGAGCCAGGTGAGCCCCCTGTTAGGAGGGCCCCTGAATGCCCAATGAGAAGGTGGCGTACTGGTGGCACTGATTGGGAGCGGTACGGTCTTCTGATCAGGGAAGAAATGGTCGAGACCCCTCTGGGCGTCTTTGAGGAGATGACCTCGGACGAGCAAATCGCTCGTCTTAACGAAGTCGCGTGGAGGGTGAACGACCAGATACTCCGGAAGTGGGAGGGCTTCAACCCGAAGAGGGTTAAATGGTGGTCCAGAGCGCTCAGTGACAAAAGGAGGTCCGTCCGTCGTCTGAGACGTCTGTGCCAAAGAGCCAGACATACCGGGGGAGATAATCTGTCCCAACTTAGGTATCAATTTAGGAGGGAGATGGGGGAGTACAAAAACTTATTAGTTAGGACCAAGGAGGAAGATTGGAGGAGGTTTGTGGGGCAAAATAGGGACGACCCCTGGGGTCAGGTTTATAAAATCTGCCGGGGTCGTCGAAGTGTGGAAGTATGCTCCCTTCGTGTGGATGACACTATGTTATCCACATGGAGGGAGTGTGCTGGGGTCCTGTTAGGAACGTTCTTTCCTAGGGCGGAGGTGCTGGTTCCTCCAGCACAAGAGGTACCAGTCCCTCCACTAGACGCTGAGGAGTTGGGTTATGCATTTGGCCTGGTTAGGTCTAGGAAGTCACCAGGTATGGATGGCTTAAATGGAGAAATGTGTAAATGCTTGTGGAAATTTATTCCTGAGTACCTGGAGGCCGCTTATCATAAATGCGTTTGGGGGGGCTATTTTCCACGACAGTGGAAAACTGCTAGGGTTGTTCCTCTCCTGAAGTCACCCGATAAGGTCAGGAGTGATCCTCGATCTTATCGGGGTATCAGCCTCCTTCCAGTACTTGGAAAAGTGCTGGAGAGGGTTATGGTTGAACGACTTCAGGAGCTAACGCGGGGTAACTTGTCGGATAGGCAGTATGGGTTCAGGAAAGGACGTAGTATTGAGGATGCTTGGTCCAATGTACAGGGGGTAGTTATGGGGAGTGTCAGCAAATATGTCCTTGGCATATTTGTTGACTTTAAGGGGGCTTTTGATTACCTACGTTGGGACAGAGTCATTGAGCGCTTGGAAGAGTTAGGGTGCCCGGAGATAGCTCTTTGGCGAAGCTACTTTGCTGATCGGAGGGCCGTGATGGTCGGGTTGGAGGAGAGCGTTGAGGTTGCGGTGGTGCGTGGCTGTCCGCAGGGGTCCATCTGTGGTCCATTTATATGGAACCTGATGATGGACTCTCTGCTTCGGCAGCTTGAGCCTAACTGCAGCTTCAGTGCCTACGCCGATGACCTTCTCGTCTTGGTGGAGGGCCAATCCAGGGCCATTATTGAGAGGAGGGGAGAGGAGTTACTGGCGATTGTCAGTAACTGGGGGTCAAGTTTGGGAGTGGACATATCGGTTGACAAGACGGTTTCAATGCTGCTCAAGGGGAAACTGTCGCTAGGTCGTACACCGGTGGTGCGTCTCAACGGGGTCAGCATCAGGTACGTGACGCAAGTCAGGTACTTGGGGCTGACCATGGGTGAGCGCATGAGCTTTGCTCCCCACTTGGTGCGCCTAAAAGAGCGTCTGGTTGGTGTAGTAGGGCAGGTACGGCGCATCTTAAGGTGCGACTGGGGCCTCGGCAGGCGTGCTGTCCGCACCATTTATCGGGGCCTTTTCGTGGCATGAGCCACGTTCGGTGCTGCTGTCTGGTGGAGGACAACCATGTCGGTCGCGGGCCGCAGGAGGGTACTGTCATGCCAAAGGACATTGTTGCTGGGTTGTCTTCCGGTGTGCCGCACTGTTTCGACGGACGCACTGCAGGTACTTATGGGGGTGCCCCCTCTTGACCTCGTGGTGATAGCGCGAGCTATCAAATTTAGGTTGAGAAGGGGGGCTGACATGCCACCCCTGGCTGGGTGGTTATCGGACGGTGACATACAGAGGGGGTACTATGAGTGTAAGAGGTTGTTGGATGACAGACTCCTCGGTATGTGGCAGGAGAGTTGGGACTATAGCCCCAGCGGTCGCGTCACGTACCGGTTTATTCCGAATACGGGGTACGTGGGGGAGAACCCGGACTTTGGGCTTTGTCTGAGCCTGGGTTTTCTCCTGACAGGGCACGGTCCTCTCAATGCATTCTTGCATGAGAGGAACCTTCATGACTCTGAGGGATGTGAGTGTGGAGCGGGACTCGAGAATGTCGAGCACGTGCTCTGTGAGTGCCCAAGGTATTCGGACGTAAGGAATCTGGACAGCATGGGGATTAGTTGGACTGACGGACGTTATGACTTTAGTAGGGCACTTTCAACGCGACTGACTGTGACGAACATAAGGGGGTTTGCACGAGAAGTGTTTCGACGACGTAGACGGACGGACTAAGCAGTGCGTCGATGGTTACCAGTCCAGAGCAGTATGGTGGCTCAACTGGAAGTAGCTTCGGCTACGAAGTCTGACCGGAGACTTTAATCTGGTACCACGGGGAACAGGAGCCCTCAGAGCTTGCTCTGACCTGTTCTTGGGTACGGCCCTTCGGGGAGTATCGTGGTGGTTGTGGTTCATACCCAAATGCGGGTAGAGCTTGGCCTTGGCTAAAGCTCGATGTGGAGTTGCATTGCAACCGGGTGCCGGACCCATAGCACGGCAGAGGTTTAGATAGGCCTCGATCCCCACCAAGGAGGACGGTGTGACCATGCGACACCTCCAATTGGTACCGGCAATGCTTGCATTCCGGGGCGCTGATCAGCGCATTGATTTAATAGTTTATGATGATTCTTTTAATGTTTCCTTTATTAATTACACTCGTTTATACTTTAAAAGTTCATGCTGATTCTCTTAATGTTTTCTTTATTAATTACACTTGTTTATATTTTAATTGTTCGTGCTGATTCTCTTAATGTTTTCTTTATTAATTACACTTGTTTATTTGTTCATGCTGATTCTCTTATTTTCACTAAGGGTGTGTTCGATCACCGCGGCCACTCCGATTGTCCTTATTTATAAGAATTTTTTAAAGTGGCCCCACGTTGGGCGCCAGTAAAAGGATTCCTCCCTTCAGTTCCTCCTGCTATGCAGGAGCGGTCACACAAAAGAACACTTGGTTACAGTTTACGTATTTATTTCTCCTGCTTATGCAGGAGCAGCCAATTGTTTTCGATTACTACACAAAAGCTAGCTCCTAACTTACCGCTACCCTAAGCGTCGCTGCCGCTGCCGTTGTGGTTCACCGTTGTTGTCGCTATTGTTGTCACACGCTACTCCGTAGACATAGCATCAGCACATTCCGTACCGTGTGAATGCAGAAGCGTCGTCCGTTCGGCTAGTATTGCTGCTGGTGTTATTGTCGCATACTTTTGCTGTTGTTGTTGTCATGCGCGGAAGGTGAGTTGCATCGTAAGCACTTCGATGCACTACAGGTGAAATGAATAGCGGATGCCCGTTTGGCTACGAGCTACTGTTGTTATTGCTGTTGTTGTCATGTGCCAAAAGTTAGTTGCCAGCTCGGCATTTATTATGGGAACGGAAACGTACCTTAACTTATATCTGCGACTTAAGCTTATATACATATATTCCTTTACGGCGATACAGCGTTTTGAAAGCTCATTGGTTGTAATATTTGCCTTTTCATTAAATAAAAGTAAATCAGACTTATTGGAGTATGTATAAATTATGAATATCTGCGACTTTAACTTATTAATATTAATGCGAAGGGTCATCAAAGGCTTTAGTGACTTACTACATTATTGCAAATAGGTGTATTTAGGGCGAAATAGCGAGTTGACCATAAAGTCAAGGAAATATTTGAGACTTAATGAAGATTGGATAAATATTTTATTAACTGAAGTGTAACAGCCATCGTATGAGTTAATAAATTTTGTGAAAAAACAGCGACTTTAAGCATATCTAGTGGATGTTGATTTAGTAACTTGTGGAACAGTGTTAACATATCTAGCGGCTTTCCATAATTTAGGGATATATTTAAAGGGTAGTGTTTCCTTCTTATGTATTCACAGGTGATCCTCAAATAATGGTGGCGCGAAGAGGAAAGCGAACAACAAGTGCGGAAGTGCTTGCAGAGATTATTGCAAGTACAGACCGAACGGCATTCCGAGTTATTGAAGACGATAGCAATATTCGAGCAGATATGGATTTTGCGGTTTCTCAAATACAGCGTCAGTCGAACTGGTTGACATCAGCGGCATTCCAGGAGGCAAATATCGAGGTTATCAAAGTTCGCCTCGATATTCTTACTAATGCGTGGGGAAACTTTCAATCTAGATCTCGAGAGTTTCAACAGAGACCCCGAGATGAACTACAACGAGTGGATGATCTCACCCGTCAGCAGGAGGTTGAGGATGCTTACGTGAGAGTTCGAGCGGAACTGTGCCAAAAGATAAAGGAATTGGAACCGATTTCGTCTACAGCAGTGTACAGCTATGCCAATAATAGAGCGTTACAGTTACAATACGCGGAGCTACCGCTGGCAGATCGGCTCCCAGTATTTCGCGGCAATCATCAGGAGTGGATACAGTTTCGAGACATATTTACGGCGGAGGTTATTCAAAATCCGAATCTTACGAACTTGCAACGACTTCGGCGTTTACAAAGCTGTGTAAAAGAAGAGGCAGCCAGGGCAATGGGATATTGGCCTCAACGAGAAGAAAGCTTCATCGATGCATGGAAGACATTGTGTTTAACATTCGATAACGAATATCTTTGTCACGCAGCACACTGCTCTGCAATATATGCTCTGCCTATCTGGTCAAGGGCCACCCATGCCTTGATAAGAAATATGCTGGACGTGACGCGCAACAGCATGCGCATGATTTCGAGACAATTGGGAGCTGGGGAGCAACGGGATTTGCTTATTTTGAATTTTCTCGAATCCCGGCTGGACAGCACATCTCGCAGTCAGTGGGAAATGGTACGACCCACAGATCGCATCCCCAATTTGCAAAAGGATTTCTATGCATGGCTTGAACGTTGAAGTAGCGGGTTGCTGAATCAAGCAGCGCATGAGGTCGAACGTTTCGTCAATGTCCAACTATAATCCCTGTCTCAACTGCTCAGGTGATCATGCCTTTCACCGATGCCCTGGAATTGGTCGCATGAGCCGGGACGACAAAATTAAGCGTATTTTCGATCTGGGATTATGCCAGAATTGCTTGAGAAGGGGACATACTGCCCGGAACTGCTTATCAAGCCGTTGCCCAAGGTGCGCCAGGGCACCTCACAATAGCATCATTTGCCCAAGGTTATTAGCAACAAACTCCAAAGAAGATAGATCTCGCATGCCCACGCTAGCAACGGTAGTAGAAGACGAACGGAAGGAGGATCAATAGCAACGAACTAACCAGGAGGAAACCGGCCTCGGGGTTTTCAGTAGTACTATTTCGTCGCAACCATCCGTGCATGGAAATTATACCATAGCACAGAGTGCTTTTGATTTCCGTGCTAATTTGTTGGCTACGGCACAGGTACGTTTCCTAACACGTGGTGGAACAATAGTGAGAATGCGAGCGATATGTGATACGGGGGCACAGGTGAACCTAATTAGCAAAGACATTGTAACAAATAATCAAATTTCTATGCGCCGAATTAGAATTGGTGTATTATCTGCAATGGGAGCGGGATCAAATATTTGCGACAAATCAATTACTGGTCACTTGATGTCGCTTTACGGTGATGAACTCCGAATCCTCATAACATGTTTAGTAATACATTCGGTATTGGGGGAAAATTTATTGCCACCAAGGCGGTTGCTTAAACAAGATTTACCTCGCGATATATCGTCTCAATTAGCAGACCCAACCTTCGATCAGCCAGCTAAGGTTGAAATGCTCTTAGGTGTTGGTGTATGGGCACAACTTATGCAGGATAATATGAGGCGATTATCCTCGGGGTTCGTAGCGCAAGAGACTCGCTTAGGATAGTTGTTGTTTGGTGAAGTTCCAACTGACCCCAGCATTGTTGGGGCTAACCTAGCAAAGGACAGCAGAGCAGCAAGCGTGTGAAGATCATTTTTTAAGAACGCATAATTTTAACTCCAAAACAGGTCGTTATATTCTACAAATACCATTGCGTCCCAACTGGGAAAGTATCGGTTGTAATCGGGCAAAAGCGCTTCAACGATTCCTACGTTTAGAACAGCGCTCTAAACGAGATGCGGAGCTAAAGGAACGATATCAGAAGTTTATGAACGAATATATGTCAAAGGATTGGTTACGTCTAGCAAATAGACCGCCAGACGAAAAGTCTTATTATATTCCCCACCATGCGGTAATAAAAAAGTTTCGTGTGGTCTTTGATGCATCTTGTTTGACCGATAGCGGATTATCATTAAATGACGTCCAAATGATCGGACCTAAGCTACAAATGGATTTAATCAACCTGCTTTGGGGATTTCGCTTGAATGCGTACGCAGTCTCAGCAGATATCAAGCAGATGTTTCCTCAGGTAAAAATAGCAGACCTGCACTGGGACTTACAACGCATATTTTGGAGAGATGATACAGGACAAACAATGGAATACTGGCTCACTGGAGTTACGTTTGGAATGGCATCAGCGCCTTTTTGTGCAATTCGTGCAATGCAACAGTGTGCCAGAGACAATGCAGCTAGATGGCCTCGTGGGACAGAAGCCGTGCTGAATAATTTCTATATGGATGATTGTTTGGTCGGTGCTGACTCTGAGGAGGAGTTGTTGCTATTATGCTGGCAAATGAAGAAGCTTTTACTCACAGGGGGGTTCGAACTAACAAAGTGGCGACCAAATTCGAATTATGTACAGCGTTTTATCGATACACCAATAGCTGGTGATGACGCCTGGCTGAATAGCAACATGGAAACATCGGTACTTGGTCTAAAATGGATTCCCTCAACAGATGAGTTTGCCTTCATTGTGCATTCATTACCGGTAGAAGACACCACTTATTGGACTAAGCGATCAGTTTTAAGTATAACGGCGAGAATATATGATCCTAATGGGCTAGCCGCACCTTTTATAATAAATACGAAAATCTTAATTCAAAGAATTTGGAAAGAAAAGCAAGACTGGGATACAATCTTATCCGAGCCATTAAGAATGACATGGCAGAGTATTCTCTTTCAAATTCCGCAATTTAGCAATCTTCATATACCGCGATGGTTAGGCTACAGGCGACGATTAAACATGACCTTTCATGGCTTTTCAGACGCATCAACACAGGCATTTGGAGCAGCCGTATATGCGGTATTACATACCGACGAAGGGGTGAAATCCAATTTGTTGCTATCGAAATCGAGAGTCGCGCCATTACGAGTGGAAACTATACCACGTCTGGAATTGCGAGCTGCAGCATTATTGAGCGAATTAATTCAGCGTGTGTTAACCGTCTGCGAAACTCAACATCATATAACAATTGGTTCAATCACGTGTTGGTCCGACTCTATGGTGGTACTCTGCTGGTTGAAACGCGATAGGGGTAGCCTGAAACAGTTTGTAGCGAATCGCGTTTGGCAAATCAATTAGAATACAGAAAAATGCGTGTGGAAGTATGTGCTCACAGACAAAAATCCTGCTGACCTCATTTCTAGAGGTATTTCGATGAGTGAGTTAATTGCTTTGCAAATGTGGTGGCATGGTCCTGACTTCCTCCGACTGCCAAAAGTCATGTGGCCGAAACTACGGAAGGTGTGTCGGCAAAAATTGAAACAGAAGTGAAAAAAGAATGCCGTCATGCAATAATACATACTGAATGGACAGACAATCAATCGGCCGCTACGGTCAACACCATATCCATTAAACTTGAGTCACTATTGGAGCGCTACTCATCGATAAATCGTTTAATAAGAGTGACTGCATGGGTATTTAGATTTGCGACAAATTGTCGATCACCATTGGCAGAGAGGTCAAAACTTCATCTAAGCGTTAAGGAGATCGAATTGGCATTAGCATTCTGGATCCGACAGGAGCAAGGTGATTATTATGGAGACGATATCCGAACATTACAAAACAACATACATAAGAAGAAACCCGCAGAAGGTTCTAAACTATCGAATGGTATTGGGATGAAGCTACCCCTCCAACCCTGTGGAAAATGGGACGAGTGACGGCATTGCATCCAGGCAGCGACGGCTTGGTCCGTAACGTTTCTCTTTGGACAGGTAACAGCAATATTAACCGCCCCATTCAAAAGCTATGTGTCTTACCTGTAGAACCTGTTGAGCCTCGAGATATATCGAGCCTCAAGGCCGGAGGATGTTCGAGCTTGTGAGTAGTAGCGAGTTTACAGCAGAACGAAACGGCTTCGCTAGCGAATAGGCAGCATAAAAAACAATAAATAAATATTCAAGCATTATACGTGTTCCATTTAAATAAAAAGACTGTTTTCGTATA
>CAXASM010000042.1:0-2500 GCA_963971545.1 Philophylla caesio
TACCAATGGCGGCTCCATGCAGGCTTACGCCAAACACTTCTAAGCACACCATTGTACCCTCCTACTCACTAAAGTTTCAAAATTTATAATACAATCGTAAAATTGTATAATAAATCATGTACTTTAGCGGTAATGTATAGGTATACAACTTAAGCGCCATCCATTTTAAGGGCTAGTTGCTTCGGCAGGTGAGTTGTTACACACTCCTTAGCGGATTACGACTTCCATGTCCACCGTCCTGCTGTTTTAAGCAACCAACGCCTTTCATGGTATCTGCATGAGTTGTTAATTTAGGCACCGTAACATTACGTTTGGTTCATCCCACAGCGCCAGTTCTGCTTACCAAAAGTGGCCCACTGGGCACATTATATCATAACCTCAACCTTCATATCAAGAAAGGTGAGGTTCTTACCCATTTAAAGTTTGAGAATAGGTTAAGGTCGTTTCGACCCTAAGGCCTCTAATCATTCGCTTTACCAGATAAGATTATTTTCCATAATTATTAAATGCACCAGCTATCCTGAGGGAAACTTCGGAGGGAACCAGCTACTAGATGGTTCGATTGGTCTTTCGCCCCTATACTCAATTCTGACAATCGATTTGCACGTCAGAACTGTTTCGGTCTTCCATCAGGGTTTCCCCTGACTTCAACCTGATCAAGTATAGTTCACCATCTTTCGGGACACAGCATATATGCTCAAGGTACGCTCCAGTTAGAGGTATAAATAATAATAAATTATCATTATACATAATTATATGGAACGCCCCGGGATTGAATTAATAATCTAAATTTATTAGATTAAAAATTAATCCCAATTAAATAAAGTTAAGTTATTTATGCTATTGGGTTTAATATAACCCAATAACTTGCACATATGTTAGACTCCTTGGTCCGTGTTTCAAGACGGGTCCCGAAGGTATCCTGAATCTTACGCATTGTTAATCATATAAATGCATACGATAATAATAAAATCATAGATTTCGAAATTATTGTAAAATTCAAATGAATTTTAGCATTATATATAATAAAATCTATCAACACTTTATCAAATCACTAGCAATTATTTTATGTTAATATGCTAAAAGCAAATTAATTGGAATAAACTTAAAACCAGTGATCTTTTGATAAATATTTTTATGTTAATAGATTACAATGTCCTTATATGAAAAAAATGCACACTATTTATTATAATATTAATTAAAATATTATAAATATAATGATGAATTTTTCATAACGGATATTCAGGTTCATCGGGCTTAACCTCTAAGCAGTTTCACGTACTATTTAACTCTCTATTCAGAGTTCTTTTCAACTTTCCCTCACGGTACTTGTTTACTATCGGTCTCTTGGTTATATTTAGTTTTAGATGGAGTTTACCACCCACTTAGTGCTGCACTATCAAGCAACACGACTCTTTGGAAATATCTTTCTAATAATCATTAACGTTATACGGGCCTGGCACCCTCTATGGGTAAATGGCCTCATTTAAGAAGGACTTAAATCGTTAATTTCTCATACTAGATATTAAGATATGCCATACACTGCATCTCACATTTGCCATATAGACAAAGTGACTTAGTGCTGAACTATTTTCTTTTCGCTCGCCGCTACTAAGAAAATCCTTGTTAGTTTCTTTTCCTCCCCTCATTAATATGCTTAAATTCAGGGGGTAATCCCATATGAGTTGAGGTTGTATAAGAATTTGTTAAATCTTATTACATAAAAATAATATTTATATATATTTGTTATTTATTACAGTATAAAATCTTTTCATCCGAAATTAAATAACAGATTAATTGTAAAAATTCAACATCATTTTATCAATTGTTAAATGTAAAAATATATATGATGAGGCAATTCTAGAATAAAAGCATTTTACGCTAGACATTCCTCATATATATATTTATTTAAATATATAAATTTTAAATAAAGTTGAAATTTTAAGAGAATACTAAGATTTTTTTACTTTTAAATTTCGAGGATTTTAACACATATATATTACATATATATCATTATTTTTTATATTATTAATATTATGGATTATATAATTTGACAATGCAAAAAATACCAATCCAATAAATATACTATATGCTTAAATTCGTTTTTTTTTTTTCATATAAAAGAATAAGCAACTTATTTAGCATAGTCTTACAACCCTCAACCATATGTAGTCCAAGCAGCACTTTAAAATTAATTAAAGTACATAACAGCATGGACTGCAATATGCGTTCAAAATGTCGATGTTCATGTGTCCTGCAGTTCACACGATGACGCACAGTTTGCTGCGTTCTTCATCGACCCAAGAGCCGAGTGATCCACCGCTTAGAGTGATAAATTTTTGTTTCAATTGTATAATGTCAAATAATTTTGTTTATTTAATAAAAGAGCATAAAAGAAGAGAATACATTATTATATAATAATAGCATATTTTTTTTCGCTTTAAAATTTTATCTCTCCTCCTCCCTCTATCAATAAATCACATAATTTTAAACCCAAACA
>CAXASM010000042.1:5000-7500 GCA_963971545.1 Philophylla caesio
CTAGATACTACCATCAAAAGTTGATAGGGCAGACATTTGAAAGATCTGTCGTCGGTACGGGACCATACGATCTGCAAGTTATCTAGAGTTCAACCAATATAACGATCTAACGATCGCTTGGTTTTAGCCTAATAAAAGCACACGTTCCAAAAGGTCCGTGTTTATATTGCATGTATTAGCTCTAGAATTACCACAGTTATCCAAGTAACTGTTAACGATCTATGGAACCATAACTGATATAATGAGCCTTTTGCGGTTTCACTTTTAATTTGTTTGTACTTAGACATGCATGGCTTAATCTTTGAGACAAGCATATAACTACTGGCAGGATCAACCAGAATTATATTTTCAATATAATTTTTAATTAAAATGATACTTTCTATATTTGAAAATATCATAATACGGTATTTTATCACATACACATACATACATACATTCTTGAAGCATTATTATTTACAATATCCATATTTTTCCATTGCCACTTTAGTATGTATGAGGTGATAAATACCGCACTATGAAAAAAGAATTTTCGTTCTCTAAACACATTAATAATATATTTGTATATTTTATGTAAGAACGATATTTCTTCTTAATATGCCATTTTTCAAATAATATCATTTAAAATACATTTTACTATATTTTAATGCATTTTTCTTACATCTCTATAAAAAGATGAACATTTTGGTAACTGATATGAAATTAATAATTTCACTTTATCTTTTACATTATTATATTTTTCAATAATATAAGTACCTACATTAATTAATCGTATATTAACGATAAATTTTTTTATATAACACACTCAATATAACAACACTCCTCATCATCATCATCATCACATATGTAACGATAAGAAGAGATACCATCTACGATGTTAGAATAAAACGTAAATTTTCTGTTATTTATATACTTATAAACAACCAATTTATTTCTATTTGAACTAACTGTAGAAGAACTTGGTATAAATATTTATATATTAACTCATTCATTAACGCTTCTAAATTCACATTTAAGCATAAATATGTTTATTAAAATTCTCATATAACTATAATTTAAAGTTTTCATATCGTTATTAACTATATTAAGTCATACGAATTCCAACTTTTCATACAAGTATTAAAGATTTTGAACAAATTCTCATATATAACTATAATTTAAAGTTATCACATAGTCATTAACTCAATTAAGTCATACGAATTCCAACCTTAAAGTTTTCATATCGTTATTAACTATATTAAGTCATACGAATTCCAACTTTTCATACAAGTATTAAAGATTTTCACAAATTCTTATATAACTATAATTTAAAGTTATCACATAGTTATTAACTCTGTTAGTTATGTCATACGAATTCCAACTTTAAAGTTTTCATATAGTTATTAACTATATTAAGTCAAACAAATTCCAACTTTCCATACAAGTATTAAAGATTTTGAACAAATTCTTTTACAACTATAATTTAAAGTTATCACATAGTAAATTAACTCTGTTAAGTCATACGAATTCCAACTAAAAAGTTTTCATATAATTATTAACTCTATTAAGTCATACAAATTCCAACTTTTCATACAAGTATTAAAGATTTTGAACAAATTCTTACATAACTATAATTTAAAGTAATCACATAATAGAATAAGTTAATATGTTAATAAAACTCTGTTTGTTAAGTCATACGAATTCCAACTTTAAACTTTTCATATCGTTATTAACTATATTAAGTCATACGAATTCCAAATTTTCATACAACTGTCAATAATTCTGTACCCAACTTACATAAATGTTTTCTCAAATGTACACCTCACAAAACCAAAAATGTATGGAAGTGAAACTTATATGAGTTAATAAAATTAATACTTATATGAAAACTTTAAACTAGTATGAGCTCATATAGTTAATACTTATATGAAAAGATAAATTAATAACTATATGAAAAGTTAAATGAATACATATATGAAAACTTGAAACAATTAACAGTTCATAAAGTTAATACTTATATAAAAAGTTGCATTAATACTAATATGAAAACTTGGAAATAATATGAGTTCATATAGTTAATATTTATATGCAAAGTTAAATTAATACTTATATGAAAAGTTAAATGAACACTTATATGACAACTTGAAACAAGTAACAGTTTAATTAGTTCAAACTTATATGAAAAGTTGCATTAATACTAATATGAAAACTTGAAACTAGTATGAGTTCATATAGTTAATACTTATAAGAAAAGTTAAATTAATACCTATATGAAAAGTTAAATGAATACTTATATGAAAACTTGAAGCTAGTAAGAGTTCATAATTATATGAAAAGTTGTTGCATTAATTCTTATATGAAAACTTGAAACTAGTAGGAGTTCATATAGTTAATACTTATATGAAAAGTTAAATTAATAACTATATGAAAACTTGAACCTAGTAAGAGTTCATAATTATATGAAAAGTTGTTGCATTAATTCTTATATGAAAACTGGAAACTAGTATGAGCTCATATAGTTAAT
>CAXASM010000042.1:12500-15000 GCA_963971545.1 Philophylla caesio
AGGCCTCTAATCATTCTTCGCTTTACCAGATAAGATTATTTTCCATAATTATTAAATGCACCAGCTATCCTGAGGGAAACTTCGGAGGGAACCAGCTACTAGATGGTTCGATTGGTCTTTCGCCCCTATACTCAATTCTGACAATCGATTTGCACGTCAGAACTGTTTCGGTCTTCCATCAGGGTTTCCCCTGACTTCAACCTGATCAAGTATAGTTCACCATCTTTCGGGACACAGCATATATGCTCAAGGTACGCTCCAGTTAGAGGTATAAATAATAATAAATTATCATTATACATAACTATATGGAACGCCCCGGGATTGAATTAATAATCTAAATTTATTAGATTAAAAATTAATCCCAATTAAATAAAGTTAAGTTATTTATGCTATTGGGTTTAATATAACCCAATAACTTGCACATATGTTAGACTCCTTGGTCCGTGTTTCAAGACGGGTCCCGAAGGTATCCTGAATCTTACGCATTGTTAATCATATAAATGCATACGATAATAATAAAATCATAGATTTCGAAATTATTGTAAAATTCAAATGAATTTTAGCATTATATATAATAAAATCTATCAACACTTTATCAAATCACTAGCAATTATTTTATGTTAATATGCTAAAAGCAAATTAATTGGAATAAACTTAAAACCAGTGATCTTTTGATAAATATTTTTATGTTAATAGATTACAATGTCCTTATATGAAAAAAATGCACACTATTTATTATAATATTAATTAAAATATTATAAATATAATGATGAATTTTTCATAACGGATATTCAGGTTCATCGGGCTTAACCTCTAAGCAGTTTCACGTACTATTTAACTCTCTATTCAGAGTTCTTTTCAACTTTCCCTCACGGTACTTGTTTACTATCGGTCTCTTGGTTATATTTAGTTTTAGATGGAGTTTACCACCCACTTAGTGCTGCACTATCAAGCAACACGACTCTTTGGAAATATCTTTCTAATAATCATTAACGTTATACGGGCCTGGCACCCTCTATGGGTAAATGGCCTCATTTAAGAAGGACTTAAATCGTTAATTTCTCATACTAGATATTAAGATATGCCATACACTGCATCTCACATTTGCCATATAGACAAAGTGACTTAGTGCTGAACTATTTTCTTTTCGCTCGCCGCTACTAAGAAAATCCTTGTTAGTTTCTTTTCCTCCCCTCATTAATATGCTTAAATTCAGGGGGTAATCCCATATGAGTTGAGGTTGTATAAGAATTTGTTAAATCTTATTACATAAAAATAATATTTATATATATTTGTTATTTATTACAGTATAAAATCTTTTCATCCGAAATTAAATAACAGATTAATTGTAAAAATTCAACATCATTTTATCAATTGTTAAATGTAAAAATATATATGATGAGGCAATTCTAGAATAAAAGCATTTTACGCTAGACATTCCTCATATATATATTTATTTAAATATATAAATTTTAAATAAAGTTGAAATTTTAAGAGAATACTAAGATTTTTTTACTTTTAAATTTCGAGGATTTTAACACATATATATTACATATATATCATTATTTTTTATATTATTAATATTATGGATTATATAATTTGACAATGCAAAAAATACCAATCCAATAAATATACTATATGCTTAAATTCGTTTTTTTTTTTTCATATAAAAGAATAAGCAACTTATTTAGCATAGTCTTACAACCCTCAACCATATGTAGTCCAAGCAGCACTTTAAAATTAATTAAAGTACATAACAGCATGGACTGCAATATGCGTTCAAAATGTCGATGTTCATGTGTCCTGCAGTTCACACGATGACGCACAGTTTGCTGCGTTCTTCATCGACCCAAGAGCCGAGTGATCCACCGCTTAGAGTGATAAATTTTTGTTTCAATTGTATAATGTCAAATAATTTTGTTTATTTAATAAAAGAGCATAAAAGAAGAGAATACATTATTATATAATAATAGCATATTTTTTTTCGCTTTAAAATTTTATCTCTCCTCCTCCCTCTATCAATAAATCACATAATTTTAAACCCAAACATGTTAAAGTTGCGCATGTCTCAGATCACAACAACTGCATTTCTCCTTTCTCCCCAAAGTTTTAAATATTTCTTATATAGCAAATAATAAAAGAGTAAAGAGAACTACAAACGTTGCTGCGAGCAAATTAACTTATCAATTTTTTTTTTTTTAATTTAATTAATAAGTACAACGAATTATGTTTAAAGGTCTTTCTTTATGTATATAATAAAAAAAAAAAAAAAAAACATTTCAAGATGTTAAGAATCATTGGTCCACCAAATCTTCGTAGAACAAATCGAAATGAAAAGAACAAAAAAAAAATGTTTATTAACAAGCGTTAAACAAATTTTTTTTTATTTTTTGTTCTTTTTCTTTGTTTGTATATAATTGACAAAAAAAAAAAAAACATTTCAAAATGTTTAGAAACATTGGTGCACCAAATCTTCGTAGAACAAATCGAAATGAAAAGA
>CAXASM010000042.1:17500-20000 GCA_963971545.1 Philophylla caesio
TATTATTTACAATATCCATATTTTTCCATTGCCACTTTAGTATGTATGAGGTGATAAATACCGCACTATGAAAAAAGAATTTTCGTTCTCTAAACACATTAATAATATATTTGTATATTTTATGTAAGAACGATATTTCTTCTTAATATGCCATTTTTCAAATAATATCATTTAAAATACATTTTACTATATTTTAATGCATTTTTCTTACATCTCTATAAAAAGATGAACATTTTGGTAACTGATATGAAATTAATAATTTCACTTTATCTTTTACATTATTATATTTTTCAATAATATAAGTACCTACATTAATTAATCGTATATTAACGATAAATTTTTTTATATAACACACTCAATATAACAACACTCCTCATCATCATCATCATCACATATGTAACGATAAGAAGAGATACCATCTACGATGTTAGAATAAAACGTAAATTTTCTGTTATTTATATACTTATAAACAACCAATTTATTTCTATTTGAACTAACTGTAGAAGAACTTGGTATAAATATTTATATATTAACTCATTCATTAACGCTTCTAAATTCACATTTAAGCATAAATATGTTTATTAAAATTCTCATATAACTATAATTTAAAGTTTTCATATCGTTATTAACTATATTAAGTCATACGAATTCCAACTTTTCATACAAGTATTAAAGATTTTGAACAAATTCTCATATATAACTATAATTTAAAGTTATCACATAGTCATTAACTCAATTAAGTCATACGAATTCCAACCTTAAAGTTTTCATATCGTTATTAACTATATTAAGTCATACGAATTCCAACTTTTCATACAAGTATTAAAGATTTTCACAAATTCTTATATAACTATAATTTAAAGTTATCACATAGTTATTAACTCTGTTAGTTATGTCATACGAATTCCAACTTTAAAGTTTTCATATAGTTATTAACTATATTAAGTCAAACAAATTCCAACTTTCCATACAAGTATTAAAGATTTTGAACAAATTCTTTTACAACTATAATTTAAAGTTATCACATAGTAAATTAACTCTGTTAAGTCATACGAATTCCAACTAAAAAGTTTTCATATAATTATTAACTCTATTAAGTCATACAAATTCCAACTTTTCATACAAGTATTAAAGATTTTGAACAAATTCTTACATAACTATAATTTAAAGTAATCACATAATAGAATAAGTTAATATGTTAATAAAACTCTGTTTGTTAAGTCATACGAATTCCAACTTTAAACTTTTCATATCGTTATTAACTATATTAAGTCATACGAATTCCAAATTTTCATACAACTGTCAATAATTCTGTACCCAACTTACATAAATGTTTTCTCAAATGTACACCTCACAAAACCAAAAATGTATGGAAGTGAAACTTATATGAGTTAATAAAATTAATACTTATATGAAAACTTTAAACTAGTATGAGCTCATATAGTTAATACTTATATGAAAAGATAAATTAATAACTATATGAAAAGTTAAATGAATACATATATGAAAACTTGAAACAATTAACAGTTCATAAAGTTAATACTTATATAAAAAGTTGCATTAATACTAATATGAAAACTTGGAAATAATATGAGTTCATATAGTTAATATTTATATGCAAAGTTAAATTAATACTTATATGAAAAGTTAAATGAACACTTATATGACAACTTGAAACAAGTAACAGTTTAATTAGTTCAAACTTATATGAAAAGTTGCATTAATACTAATATGAAAACTTGAAACTAGTATGAGTTCATATAGTTAATACTTATAAGAAAAGTTAAATTAATACCTATATGAAAAGTTAAATGAATACTTATATGAAAACTTGAAGCTAGTAAGAGTTCATAATTATATGAAAAGTTGTTGCATTAATTCTTATATGAAAACTTGAAACTAGTAGGAGTTCATATAGTTAATACTTATATGAAAAGTTAAATTAATAACTATATGAAAACTTGAACCTAGTAAGAGTTCATAATTATATGAAAAGTTGTTGCATTAATTCTTATATGAAAACTGGAAACTAGTATGAGCTCATATAGTTAATACTTATATGAAAAGATAAATTAATAACTATATGAAAAGTTAAATGAATACATATATGAAAACTTGAAACAATTAACAGTTCATAAAGTTAATACTTATATAAAAAGTTGCATTAATACTAATATGAAAACTTGGAAATAATATGAGTTCATATAGTTAATATTTATATGCAAAGTTAAATTAATACTTATATGAAAAGTTAAATGAATACTTATATGAAAACTTGAAACTAGTAGGAGTTCATATAGTTAATACTTATATGAAAAGTTGCATTAATACTAATAAATATTTTCCATATAAGTATTAACTATATAAACTCATACTAGTTTCAAAGTTGTCATATAAGTATTAATACAATCACCAACTACTTTTCATATTGTATGAACTCTTACTGCAATTTTGCAAATAAGTATTAAAACAATTTATCAACAACGTATATATGAAAACT
>CAXASM010000042.1:25000-27500 GCA_963971545.1 Philophylla caesio
CGGGTCCCGAAGGTATCCTGAATCTTACGCATTGTTAATCATATAAATGCATACGATAATAATAAAATCATAGATTTCGAAATTATTGTAAAATTCAAATGAATTTTAGCATTATATATAATAAAATCTATCAACACTTTATCAAATCACTAGCAATTATTTTATGTTAATATGCTAAAAGCAAATTAATTGGAATAAACTTAAAACCAGTGATCTTTTGATAAATATTTTTATGTTAATAGATTACAATGTCCTTATATGAAAAAAATGCACACTATTTATTATAATATTAATTAAAATATTATAAATATAATGATGAATTTTTCATAACGGATATTCAGGTTCATCGGGCTTAACCTCTAAGCAGTTTCACGTACTATTTAACTCTCTATTCAGAGTTCTTTTCAACTTTCCCTCACGGTACTTGTTTACTATCGGTCTCTTGGTTATATTTAGTTTTAGATGGAGTTTACCACCCACTTAGTGCTGCACTATCAAGCAACACGACTCTTTGGAAATATCTTTCTAATAATCATTAACGTTATACGGGCCTGGCACCCTCTATGGGTAAATGGCCTCATTTAAGAAGGACTTAAATCGTTAATTTCTCATACTAGATATTAAGATATGCCATACACTGCATCTCACATTTGCCATATAGACAAAGTGACTTAGTGCTGAACTATTTTCTTTTCGCTCGCCGCTACTAAGAAAATCCTTGTTAGTTTCTTTTCCTCCCCTCATTAATATGCTTAAATTCAGGGGGTAATCCCATATGAGTTGAGGTTGTATAAGAATTTGTTAAATCTTATTACATAAAAATAATATTTATATATATTTGTTATTTATTACAGTATAAAATCTTTTCATCCGAAATTAAATAACAGATTAATTGTAAAAATTCAACATCATTTTATCAATTGTTAAATGTAAAAATATATATGATGAGGCAATTCTAGAATAAAAGCATTTTACGCTAGACATTCCTCATATATATATTTATTTAAATATATAAATTTTAAATAAAGTTGAAATTTTAAGAGAATACTAAGATTTTTTTACTTTTAAATTTCGAGGATTTTAACACATATATATTACATATATTCATTATTTTTTATATTATTAATATTATGGATTATATAATTTGACAATGCAAAAAATACCAATCCAATAAATATACTATATGCTTAAATTCGTTTTTTTTTTTTCATATAAAAGAATAAGCAACTTATTTAGCATAGTCTTACAACCCTCAACCATATGTAGTCCAAGCAGCACTTTAAAATTAATTAAAGTACATAACAGCATGGACTGCAATATGCGTTCAAAATGTCGATGTTCATGTGTCCTGCAGTTCACACGATGACGCACAGTTTGCTGCGTTCTTCATCGACCCAAGAGCCGAGTGATCCACCGCTTAGAGTGATAAATTTTTGTTTCAATTGTATAATGTCAAATAATTTTGTTTATTTAATAAAAGAGCATAAAAGAAGAGAATACATTATTATATAATAATAGCATATTTTTTTTCGCTTTAAAATTTTATCTCTCCTCCTCCCTCTATCAATAAATCACATAATTTTAAACCCAAACATGTTAAAGTTGCGCATGTCTCAGATCACAACAACTGCATTTCTCCTTTCTCCCCAAAGTTTTAAATATTTCTTATATAGCAAATAATAAAAGAGTAAAGAGAACTACAAACGTTGCTGCGAGCAAATTAACTTATCAATTTTTTTTTTTTTAATTTAATTAATAAGTACAACGAATTATGTTTAAAGGTCTTTCTTTATGTATATAATAAAAAAAAAAAAAAAAACATTTCAAGATGTTAAGAATCATTGGTCCACCAAATCTTCGTAGAACAAATCGAAATGAAAAGAACAAAAAAAAAATGTTTATTAACAAGCGTTAAACAAATTTTTTTTTATTTTTTGTTCTTTTTCTTTGTTTGTATATAATTGACAAAAAAAAAAAAAACATTTCAAAATGTTTAGAAACATTGGTGCACCAAATCTTCGTAGAACAAATCGAAATGAAAAGAACAAAAATATATTATTATTATTAAAATACATGTGTTAAAAATTTTTTTTTTTTGTTCTTTTTTTTTTTACATTTAATATAATAAAATATTTGAATAAAAAAAAGAAAAACATTTCGAAATGTAAAAACAAATCGAAATGAAAAGAACAAAAAGTATTTGTGTTACACAACATTTTTTTGTTCTTTTTTTTTTTTTAATAATATTATATTATATATTAAAATATGTGAATAAAAAAAAGAAAAACATTTCGAAATGTAAAAACAAATCGAAATGAAAAGAACAAAACGAAATTATAATTTAAAAAAAATTTTTTTTTTGTTCTTTTTTTTTTTTAGGATATTATATATGAATATATATATATATATATATTTATATATTGATAATTTAACGGATAAGAACAATAATGATCCTTCCGCAGGTTCACCTACGGAAACCTTGTTACGACTTTTACTTCCT
>CAXASM010000042.1:30000-125020 GCA_963971545.1 Philophylla caesio
ATTTTCTGTTATTTATATACTTATAAACAACCAATTTATTTCTATTTGAACTAACTGTAGAAGAACTTGGTATAAATATTTATATATTAACTCATTCATTAACGCTTCTAAATTCACATTTAAGCATAAATATGTTTATTAAAATTCTCATATAACTATAATTTAAAGTTTTCATATCGTTATTAACTATATTAAGTCATACGAATTCCAACTTTTCATACAAGTATTAAAGATTTTGAACAAATTCTCATATATAACTATAATTTAAAGTTATCACATAGTCATTAACTCAATTAAGTCATACGAATTCCAACCTTAAAGTTTTCATATCGTTATTAACTATATTAAGTCATACGAATTCCAACTTTTCATACAAGTATTAAAGATTTTCACAAATTCTTATATAACTATAATTTAAAGTTATCACATAGTTATTAACTCTGTTAGTTATGTCATACGAATTCCAACTTTAAAGTTTTCATATAGTTATTAACTATATTAAGTCAAACAAATTCCAACTTTCCATACAAGTATTAAAGATTTTGAACAAATTCTTTTACAACTATAATTTAAAGTTATCACATAGTAAATTAACTCTGTTAAGTCATACGAATTCCAACTAAAAAGTTTTCATATAATTATTAACTCTATTAAGTCATACAAATTCCAACTTTTCATACAAGTATTAAAGATTTTGAACAAATTCTTACATAACTATAATTTAAAGTAATCACATAATAGAATAAGTTAATATGTTAATAAAACTCTGTTTGTTAAGTCATACGAATTCCAACTTTAAACTTTTCATATCGTTATTAACTATATTAAGTCATACGAATTCCAAATTTTCATACAACTGTCAATAATTCTGTACCCAACTTACATAAATGTTTTCTCAAATGTACACCTCACAAAACCAAAAATGTATGGAAGTGAAACTTATATGAGTTAATAAAATTAATACTTATATGAAAACTTTAAACTAGTATGAGCTCATATAGTTAATACTTATATGAAAAGATAAATTAATAACTATATGAAAAGTTAAATGAATACATATATGAAAACTTGAAACAATTAACAGTTCATAAAGTTAATACTTATATAAAAAGTTGCATTAATACTAATATGAAAACTTGGAAATAATATGAGTTCATATAGTTAATATTTATATGCAAAGTTAAATTAATACTTATATGAAAAGTTAAATGAACACTTATATGACAACTTGAAACAAGTAACAGTTTAATTAGTTCAAACTTATATGAAAAGTTGCATTAATACTAATATGAAAACTTGAAACTAGTATGAGTTCATATAGTTAATACTTATAAGAAAAGTTAAATTAATACCTATATGAAAAGTTAAATGAATACTTATATGAAAACTTGAAGCTAGTAAGAGTTCATAATTATATGAAAAGTTGTTGCATTAATTCTTATATGAAAACTGGAAACTAGTATGAGCTCATATAGTTAATACTTATATGAAAAGATAAATTAATAACTATATGAAAAGTTAAATGAATACATATATGAAAACTTGAAACAATTAACAGTTCATAAAGTTAATACTTATATAAAAAGTTGCATTAATACTAATATGAAAACTTGGAAATAATATGAGTTCATATAGTTAATATTTATATGCAAAGTTAAATTAATACTTATATGAAAAGTTAAATGAACACTTATATGACAACTTGAAACAAGTAACAGTTTAATTAGTTCAAACTTATATGAAAAGTTGCATTAATACTAATATGAAAACTTGAAACTAGTATGAGTTCATATAGTTAATACTTATAAGAAAAGTTAAATTAATACCTATATGAAAAGTTAAATGAATACTTATATGAAAACTTGAAGCTAGTAAGAGTTCATAATTATATGAAAAGTTGTTGCATTAATTCTTATATGAAAACTTGAAACTAGTAGGAGTTCATATAGTTAATACTTATATGAAAAGTTAAATTAATAACTATATGAAAACTTGAACCTAGTAAGAGTTCATAATTATATGAAAAGTTGTTGCATTAATTCTTATATGAAAACTGGAAACTAGTATGAGCTCATATAGTTAATACTTATATGAAAAGATAAATTAATAACTATATGAAAAGTTAAATGAATACATATATGAAAACTTGAAACAATTAACAGTTCATAAAGTTAATACTTATATAAAAAGTTGCATTAATACTAATATGAAAACTTGGAAATAATATGAGTTCATATAGTTAATATTTATATGCAAAGTTAAATTAATACTTATATGAAAAGTTAAATGAACACTTATATGACAACTTGAAACAAGTAACAGTTTAATTAGTTCAAACTTATATGAAAAGTTGCATTAATACTAATATGAAAACTTGAAACTAGTATGAGTTCATATAGTTAATACTTATAAGAAAAGTTAAATTAATACCTATATGAAAAGTTAAATGAATACTTATATGAAAACTTGAAGCTAGTAAGAGTTCATAATTATATGAAAAGTTGTTGCATTAATTCTTATATGAAAACTGGAAACTAGTATGAGCTCATATAGTTAATACTTATATGAAAAGATAAATTAATAACTATATGAAAAGTTAAATGAATACATATATGAAAACTTGAAACAATTAACAGTTCATAAAGTTAATACTTATATAAAAAGTTGCATTAATACTAATATGAAAACTTGGAAATAATATGAGTTCATATAGTTAATATTTATATGCAAAGTTAAATTAATACTTATATGAAAAGTTAAATGAACACTTATATGACAACTTGAAACAAGTAACAGTTTAATTAGTTCAAACTTATATGAAAAGTTGCATTAATACTAATATGAAAACTTGAAACTAGTATGAGTTCATATAGTTAATACTTATAAGAAAAGTTAAATTAATACCTATATGAAAAGTTAAATGAATACTTATATGAAAACTTGAAGCTAGTAAGAGTTCATAATTATATGAAAAGTTGTTGCATTAATTCTTATATGAAAACTTGAAACTAGTAGGAGTTCATATAGTTAATACTTATATGAAAAGTTAAATTAATAACTATATGAAAACTTGAACCTAGTAAGAGTTCATAATTATATGAAAAGTTGTTGCATTAATTCTTATATGAAAACTGGAAACTAGTATGAGCTCATATAGTTAATACTTATATGAAAAGATAAATTAATAACTATATGAAAAGTTAAATGAATACATATATGAAAACTTGAAACAATTAACAGTTCATAAAGTTAATACTTATATAAAAAGTTGCATTAATACTAATATGAAAACTTGGAAATAATATGAGTTCATATAGTTAATATTTATATGCAAAGTTAAATTAATACTTATATGAAAAGTTAAATGAACACTTATATGACAACTTGAAACAAGTAACAGTTTAATTAGTTCAAACTTATATGAAAAGTTGCATTAATACTAATATGAAAACTTGAAACTAGTATGAGTTCATATAGTTAATACTTATAAGAAAAGTTAAATTAATACCTATATGAAAAGTTAAATGAATACTTATATGAAAACTTGAAGCTAGTAAGAGTTCATAATTATATGAAAAGTTGTTGCATTAATTCTTATATGAAAACTGGAAACTAGTATGAGCTCATATAGTTAATACTTATATGAAAAGATAAATTAATAACTATATGAAAAGTTAAATGAATACATATATGAAAACTTGAAACAATTAACAGTTCATAAAGTTAATACTTATATAAAAAGTTGCATTAATACTAATATGAAAACTTGGAAATAATATGAGTTCATATAGTTAATATTTATATGCAAAGTTAAATTAATACTTATATGAAAAGTTAAATGAACACTTATATGACAACTTGAAACAAGTAACAGTTTAATTAGTTCAAACTTATATGAAAAGTTGCATTAATACTAATATGAAAACTTGAAACTAGTATGAGTTCATATAGTTAATACTTATAAGAAAAGTTAAATTAATACCTATATGAAAAGTTAAATGAATACTTATATGAAAACTTGAAGCTAGTAAGAGTTCATAATTATATGAAAAGTTGTGGAATGGGGAAGCTCTAAAACAACCCCCTGAGGCCAAGCCTTACTCGAAGCCTTCGCTAGTCTAGACATCGTACTGCTAAACAATGGAAACAAAAATACGTATCAGAAAGGTACCGCAGGATCGATTATCGACTTGACATTCTGCAGCCCTGTGTTATTTAATAGAATTAAATGGGAAGTTTCAGAGAGCTTCACCTATAGTGATCACTTTGCGATACGCTTTGAAATTCATCCACAGCGAAGCAGCGCACAGAAAAAGAAAACCCGGAAAGTGCAGAACATCGGATGGAAAACGAAATTGTTGGATAGCAGTATGGTAGAATACATGACAGAGCTGCTGCCAGACGGGCTTGACGATAGAAATGAAAATACGGACAACTGTGCTAACAAAGTAATGAAGATTGTCAGTGATATCTGCGACGCATCGATGCCACGGAAAATAAGTGGGAACAGAAGAACTCCAGCCTACTGGTGGAATGAAGAAATCGCGAATCTGCGCTCTAAATGCCTCAAACTGCGACGTCAACACCAAAGACGGAGAACCAGGAATTCCACTGAATACCAACGCCTCCAAACCGCATACAAAAGCCAGCGACAGGCACTACGAAAAGCTATACAGCAAAGCAAACGTCAGGCCTTTCTAGAACTTATAAAAGACGTCGACGATAACCCCTGGGGTAGTGGCTATAACACTGTCCTAAGAAAATTGAAAGGGAGCAGGGCCAAGCCACCAGAGTGTCCTACAATAATGAAGCGCATCGTTCTTGGGCTCTTCCCGCAACAAGACTTATGCCGAACGCCGCAAGATTTAACGCTGGAAATCGTGGAAGTCCCGCCAGTTACGAAGGATGAACTGATCGCCGCTACAGACAAAATAAAAAGCAATAAATCGCCAGGCATGGACGGCATTCCGAATGGGATCCTGAAATATGTAATTAAGGAGAAAACAGAACTGTTTCGCCGATTATACACGAAGTGTATTCAGGAAGGCATTTTCCCAAAGAAATGGAAACGACAACGGCTAGTCCTACTGCCCAAAGGCAACAAGCCACCGGAAGAGCCATCATCATATAGGCCCTTATGCATGCTGGACAGTGCAGGAAAAATACTTGAGGCAATAATCTGCGCGCGGATTCAAAAGACCACGGAAGGTGATCAGGGCCTCTCAAGGTGGCAATATGGCTTCCGGAAGAAACGTTCCACTGTCGACGCGATATCGGCCGTTTGTGAGATTGCACGCAAAGCCCTCGAGGGTAAGAGATGGTTTGAAGGAGCAAAGCAGTACTGTGCTGTTATCACGTTGGACGTGAAAAATGCATTCAATTCTGCCAACTGGACCCGAATAATAACGGCGATGATGGCAATGAATATTCCCCACTACTTAATCCGAATAATGAATAGCTATTTCAGCGAAAGAGAGCTCTTCTACGACACCAACGAAGGACCAAAAAAGCACCATGTTACCGGAGGTGTGCCCCAGGGGTCAGTCCTTGGACCACTTCTTTGGAACATCATGTATGATGGCATCTTGAGAATAGAAAAAGCAGAAGGAGTGTCCATTATAGGATACGCTGATGACATCGCGGTCGTAGTGGTTGCAAAACACTTAGTGGACGTGGCGCGCTTGAGCACTGAAACCATAGAGTCTGCCAAAACTTGGCTCCAAACAGCAGGATTAGAGTTAGCGGAACATAAGACCGAAGCGCTGCTAATGACCAGCCGGAAAAGAGTTGAAAATATTCAGATACGAATAGGAGGTCACACCGTAGAATCCAGCCCAACTATCAAATACCTCGGTGTCATACTCGACCGGCGTCTGAGCTTCAAAGAACATCTGAATTATGCTAGCGAGAAGGCGAGAAAAGTCAGCACGGCTCTGGCAAGACTCATGCCAAACATAAGAGGTCCAAAACAAGAAAGAAGGAAACTGCTTGCAACGGTCAGTTCGTCCATCCTGATGTACGCGGCCCCAGTATGGGCAGTCGCTACCCCAGTAACCTCATACATGAGAGCTACAGCCTCAGTGCACAGACTAGCGTCACTAAGAGTATGTTGCGCGTTCGTGACAGTGTCAGACGAGGCCGCAAATTTGCTAGCTGGAAGATGTCCTATAGACATAGCTGCCAGAGCAGCAGCAGAAATCAAGCGCAGCCCAAGCGATCGCAGCAAAATATTGCAACAGAGCATCGACGAGTGGCAAAAAAGGTGGGACTCCTCCTTGAAAGGACGATGGACAAGGAAATTGATCCCAAAGGTAGATGACTGGATAAACAGGAAACACGGAGATACTGATTTCTACCTCACGCAGTTCCTCACCGGGCATGGCTGTCTCCGCCAATACTTACATAAGTACAAACATGCCGATAGTCCCTACTGCCTACATTGCGACGGGAAAGTTGAAAGCGCAGAGCACATACTAATGGACTGTCACAGATTTAGTAATGAACGCAATTACCTGCAACAATATATAGGAGAAGCAGTGTCCCCCGAAGGCTTGCTGAAGGCCATGTTGTCCGAAAACGACGTATGGAAAAAGTGTGCAGACATCATCACGTTAGTCATGAAACGCCTTAGAATAGACGAGCGAAACGCAAATCGCGCAGTATAATAACGCACGCTGAGTGAAGACGAAGAATAACGTCCAGTGCCTGCCCTGCGAAGTAATATCGGAATTGATAGTCCCGCAGGGGTGCCACAGGCCCAGCGTACGAAGGAGGTTGGGTTTAGTCCGTAGGTGCCTGGAGGCAAATCGGGCATGCGGGCAGCACGGGCTGCTCGTATCTATGAAGATTCCTCCTCCCTGGTCGTAACCAAAAAAAAAAAAAAAAAAAAAAAAAAACATGCACACACACACACGCACACACAGTCCTTTACACTTTTCGGAGCGCCGGTACTTGCCGCCAAACAGTGCCCTTTCGTTAACTTTCCCCTTAACTCGGTGCACCGTTTGGCGGTTCAACGGCGTTTAAACAAACTCCGTCTGATTACTTCCTTTCCGAAGACGAGACAAGCAGGTTTTCACAGCAGCCACCACGCCACTATGGAGGTAATTGTTACGTTTATATATATTCTCATATAATCACCGATTCCGATTTATAACGTTTGAAAGTGAATAAATTCAATTCTTTACTAATATCGAAACACTCGTTCATTTTATTATCTTTCCATAAAACTTTACTACGGAGCGTATATTCCGTATACGCCGTGAGTAAATATTGGTCCTATCGGAGCCGTGAGAAAATACAGTCCACTACTACTACAGAGCTATCAACTCATCACCCGTGTACACCACATTATTGTTCCAAGAATTAATCTCAGCACTTAATATCCATATCGGAGCGAGAAGCTTTAAGCGAACGAGTCGCTAACACACAACATCACTTATAACCGCACTTGCATCCGCACCGAGCAGAGATAAAGTCAAAACAAATCAGCACTGCTATCATCCCAGATATTATAAACACAAGGTACGTGGTTTGAATTTCAGTGCCACTCCGTTTTTTTCTTTAAACCAATCTGAATAAAATATTCAAAAAGTTTGTAAACGCAAATGCAGGTTGAAGAAGAATATTCAGTGAAGACATTTTTTGAGGCACGCACATTAATATTGATGAATTTTCTTTTGTTCCAATAAATCCGCGTATTCACACATAAAATTGTTCACTTTATAAAAATAAAATTTACGCGCGAACATTAATTTTGTGTAAGACTTTTCCTTACAATTTTCACAAATCACCGGTCTGCGCAATATATGCACACGCACATATATTATTGATCACTTCGCGCACTGTGTTGTTGTTTCATTGCTTATTCCATCAAACGATCGACTTAATCGAATCTAATCACGTTCCACTTACATGGCATTTTAATTCGAGATCACAAAGTTTAATTGGCACATATTAATTGTTACGTATAAGCGGTCAATTTTTTTTTAAATCACTTTATGTTGTAAGGGTTCATTTGCACATAACCTTGAATATCACCTTGCACACTGCTTCTTCTTCTTCAGACTTGCGGCGACACAATCACTTATTGCATTGTCAAAAAAAAACTTTGAGTTTGAGAATTGCGAGATTAAAATAAACTTTTATACTGTTGCGTATATTCCGTATACGCGGCCGTGTAAATATTGTTTGGATAAATATTGTAAAACGTTGCACTGTTGCGTATATTCCGTATACGCAGCCGTGTACATATTGTTATTGTTATTGGTATATTCCATATACACGTCTATAAAATTTTACATTATACACTTGAAAATCACCGGTCGTTGGGGTGGCGAGTTAGCTAGAGAAATTAATACATATTAACAAAAATACATATATATAATTGAATTAATAAATACTATTACTTTTATATGCACATTCTTGCATACATAAAACCAAGTTGTTATTTTTTAAAAGAGGCGTTTGTGTTTTTCCTAGAGTGATTAGGCTAAGGCTACTAATTTTGTCAGAGATTTCAAAAGAGACAATAAAAATTTTCGGGAAAACTTTTCAACTACGGTCAAAGACACAGAAACTCGAATAATGGAAACCTTCATTCGGTTGGCAGACTCAGTAGCAGAATTCGAAACTGACTACACCAGCGCTGACGCAGCTGAACACACAAAACACTCTATTGCAATTGAGCAAGATGAACTTAAAGCTTTATGGGGAAAAACTAAAGTAGCTTATGATGAACTCGTTGGTTCAACACAGCTATCTTCAAAAGACCTCACGGCTATAAAGAAAAAATATAAAATGAGTTATTATAGTTTTGTTCGCTGCCAGACTACCATGGCCGACCTCTCCGAAAAATTGACCAAAGCTGAGAAGGTCACTGAAGATAAACCTGCTCGCGAGCACAACATTCACTTGCCTCCATGTGATACAGACATCTTTAGGGGAGATTATCTCTCATGGCCTTCCTTCCGAGACATGTTCACGGCCATATATATAATAAATAAACGTCTTACCCCGGTTGAAAAACTATTTCATCTAAACCAAAAAACCCAAGGGGAAGCGAAAGAAATCGTGCAAAGGTGCCCATTAACAAACGAAGGTTTTTCAACAGCTTGGAAAAACCTCAGTGACAGATACGAAAACAAACGTATACTAGTCAACACCCAGCTAAAGCTTCTCTTTAGCTTAAAGTCAGTTGAGAGTGAATGTGGTAGCTCTATCAAAAAGTTGCAGCGCGATATAAATAATTGCATCTCATCACTTCAATGTCATCAAATTGACATCTCCAACTGGGATGCAATCATCACATATTTGTGCTCAACAAAACTTCCAGAATGCACACTGGCACTATGGGAACAGTCCATTGAAAACAAAACCGAAATATCCAAATGGGAGGATATGGATCGATTCCTATCCAATCGGTTTCAGACTTTGGAAACAGTGTCAGGCTTGAGAGTCAGTAAAATTTCACAGGCACCTAAACCACAAAGCCTGCGGCAAAATACTGACAATCCTCCAAAAAGATTTGGCGCTTATCCAACGAACGTGAAGCAACATTCCTGTAAAATTTGCCAAAGCAATGACCACAAATTGCGAAATTGTCAAAGATTCCGACAACTAACCACGACTCAAAAAATAGGGTATGTCAAGAGCAATAATGGATGCTTGAATTGCTTATCATTTGGACATACGGTGTCAAGATGCACAAGCTCCTTCAATTGCAGCACGTGTCACTCGCGACATCACACACTGCTCCATGTGCAAGCATTCCAGCCAAAAGCACCAGCTCAGAGGGGAACTCCGAACCCCCAAGATGACATACCTTCCACTTCAAGGCAAGCACAGTGGAGACGAGAATCTACGAATAATAATGATAAAACTGTGAAAAACGTTAACTCCTGCTACGCAAACACAAATGTGGGAGTGCTATTAGGTACGGCACGTGTCAACATATGTTATAATGGCACAAATTTTTGTGCTAGGGCACTCATTGATTCGGGTTCAGAGTGTTCATTCATTACCGAAAAGCTCAAGCGCAGAATTAACATTCCGTCACAGCGGTTCTGCGCTCAAGTGTCGGGAATCAACAATACCAAGTCTGCGCAAGTTAAAGAAGCATGTGCAATACAACTGCGGTCGTCCACAGACCCACTAGTAAAAGTCGAAACAGTGGCTCTTGTTCTACAACATCTAACGGGGAATCTGCCAACTTGCCAAGTAAGCGCAATGACGAGGCAAGCATTCCCAGACTTGGTATTGGCAGATAAGAGGTTCTTCGTCAACGAACCAGTTGATCTTATCCTTGGCGGAGACGTTTATCCCCAAATTATTCTAAATGGCTTAAGAAAAAATGTGCTTAATACACTCATTGCTCAGGAAACCGTGTTTGGTTGGATAATTACCGGCAATGCAGAAACTACGAGTTCTTCCACTAATATCGTCTCATTTTTCAATGAAGTTTCAGTGGATAAGCAGTTAGCGGCCTTCTGGGAATTAGAGGAGATTCCTAAAAAGCGGAAGGCAAGCGAAGAAGACGCTTATTGCGAAAAGCTCTTCAAAACAACAACTCAACGAAATTCTGACGGAAAATACGTTGTATCCCTGCCGTTTCGACAAGATTTTCCGAATCATGTCTCCCTCGGGCCTTCTTTGAAAAGTGCATGCTCTCAGTTCTACCGGAATGAGACACGACTAGCAAAGAAACCTGTACTACAAACGGAATACAACAGGGTTGTTAAGGAATACGAGACACTTGGACACATGACGAAAATTACTAGCAACGTGGCAGCGGATTCCACCGATTGTTACTTCCTACCACACCATGCAGTCCTGAAAGAGGAGAGTGTCTCAACAAAGGTCCGAGTGGTATTCAATGCCTCGTGTCCTACCGCAAACGGCGTGAGTCTAAATGATGTCCTCCTTCCAGGTCCAGTTTTACAAGCCAACCTAACAATACTGATCCTGCGTTGGAGGTTGTTTAAGTACGTTTTCAATAGTGATATCGAGAAAATGTATCGGCAAATTCTGATAAACAAAAACCAAGTAAAGTATTAACGCATAGTTTTCAGAAACAATCCTCAGGATCCAATCAGTTTATACGAATTAAAAACCGTGACCTTTGGTATCAACTGCGCCCCATTCCTGGCGATCAGGACATTACATCAATTGGCCGACGACGTGGAAACATCCCACCCACGAGCATCGACCATTCTTAAGCGATGTATGTACGTCGATGACGTACTCGCCGGTGAACACACTATAGAGGCTGCTATAACAGCGAGAGACGAGATAACGCACGTACTACAATCGGCTGGTTTCCATTAAGAAAATGGACCTCAAACTGTAGCGAAGTTTTAAACGGCATACCTAAGGAACATTTGCTGTCCGGCGACTTCTTGGAGTTTGAGGATACCAGCACGGTGAAGGCACTTGGCATCAGATGGAATGCTCATGCCGACCATTTCTATTTCCACGCTAAGCCAATTGAGGATCAGAACAAAATCACAAAAAGAACAATACTTTCCGCTATTGCCAAACTTTTCGATCCTCTAGGTTGGCTCGCACCCATAATCATTATTGCAAAAATTATCATGCAAAATATATGGTTGGAAAAAACAGACTGGGACGAAGAAGTATCGTCAACCACTTTGGATCGATGGCTAGCATTTATGCGTGATTATACAGAAATCAACAGCATCCGCATACCAAGATGGGTCCAATTCGCACCAACGGAAGAGGCCGAGATACATGGGTTTAGCGATGCGTCAGAAAAAGCATATGGAGCAACTATTTACTTGCGGGTTAAGACCGCCAAAAAAGTGTTCGTCAATTTACTCATGGCAAAGACAAGAGTAGCCCCAGTAAAAACAATATCCTTGCCTAGATTAGAACTATGTGGTGCAGTCCTATTAGCGGACCTGGTCGAAGCGGTCACCGAGAACCTTAACCTCAGTCATTTAAAGATC
Source organism: Philophylla caesio (assembly GCA_963971545.1). Taxonomy (NCBI): domain Eukaryota; kingdom Metazoa; phylum Arthropoda; class Insecta; order Diptera; family Tephritidae; genus Philophylla; species Philophylla caesio. The sequence continues at coordinate 41,967 of CAXASM010000042.1, forward strand.
AATCTTTGGACTGACTCAACAATTGTGCTAGCCTGGATTCGGAAACCACCCTGCTCTTGGTCAACATTTGTGGCACATCGAATAACAAAAATAATAGAAAAGGTTGGAAGCAAAACCTGGCGTCATGTGGATTCTGCATCGAATCCTGTAGATTTAGCAAGCAGAGGATTACTAGCTAGCGAAATGATCGACAATGCCTTGTGGTGGCAGGGACCTTCCTGGCTGCAAGAAGACAATTCCCAATGGCCAGCACAAGAAGAGCATTATAATACAGTCATTGAAGAAAAAAGGATACAAGTTCACGCTGCTACCACATATATAAACAACATTAATATTTTTCTCGAGCGATTTTCAGATTTACCTAGGGCTTTGCGAGTTATCTCATACATTCTGAGATTCTTTCAAAGAACATATTAAAAAACAAAATCTTCATTTCAAGCAAAGTCTTGCCTCATTTCATCCGATGAAATTAAAGCAACGACTCAACGCTTAATAACCCTTTCTCAAAAGCAATATTACTTAGAGGAATATAAGAGTCTTAAATCTGATAAGTCGATTGGAGCGAAAAGTGAAATTTTGCCTCTCAACCCTTTCATCGATTCAGCTGATATTATAAGGATCGGAGGCCGTTTAGGTGCTTCGTTAGACCTGGCGTATGGTGAACGACATCCAATCATATTATCGTATGATTGCCGGATGTCCCGACTCATTGTTCAGTTCATCCATCGAATTTCCCTTCATGGAGAAAATCAGCTCATGCTACGCATAATCCGAACACAGTATTGGATCCCACGGGTAAAGAATATGATCCGATCTGTCATACATAATTGTAAGGTATGCACCATTCATAAAACACGCACAAAAACGCAAATTATGGGCATCTTACCCCAGGAACGCACCACCTTCTCCCGGGCCTTCACAAATAGCGGTGTAGACTTCGCAGGACCCTTTGATATTAAGAGCTACCGCGGTAGAGGATGTAGAACTTCAAAAGGGTATGTCTGCTTATTTGTATGCTTCACCACCAAAGCCATACACCTCGAAGCTACCACCGACCTTAGTACCGCGTCTTTTTTGGCTGCATTTGCCCGTTTTATTGCGAGACGAGGTTGTCCGCAAAACGTTCATTCCGACAATGGCACTAACTTTGTCGGAGCTTCTCGATCTTTACGATCCGAAGCCAAAGCCTTTATGGCTGAAGCACGCGGTAGCACCCTGTCAAAGTATTCGCACCAATTGATTTCCTGGCATTTCATACCGGCGGCAGCTCCACACATGGGAGGATTGTGGGAGGCCGGGGTAAAAAGTTTTAAAAACCATTTTAAGAAAATCGCCTCGAATACAAAATATACGTTAGAAGAGTTTATGACTCTCCTATGCCGAGTTGAATCGTGCCTCAACTCACGCCCAATGAGTCCTGCTTCGAATAACCCATCAGACCTGGAGCCGCTTACCCCAGGCCACTTCTTAGTGGGGGGACATTTATTGGCTCCACCCGAGCCAGACACCCACGAAAACCCTGCCTCTGTCATAAATCGATGGGAAAAGCTCAAGGCTCTCCACCAGTTATTTTGTAGAAGATGGAAGTCCGAGTACTTGAGTGAAATGCAAAAACGCATAAAATGGAAGCATCCACAAGGTAATCTACAAAGCGGAGACCTTGTTGTTATTAAGGAAGAGAACCTACCGCCTAATGAATGGAGACTGGGACGAGTCGTGAAATTATACCCAGGCTCCGATAAACGGGTCAGAGTCGCAGAAGTTACAACTGAAAAGGGACAAGTTACTAGACCAATTGCAAAATTGGTCTTGCTACCACACGACAGTGAAACCAGAACAGAAAAATCAACTTCTACTAAATCTGCCTAAACCCTCATGTCTCTTCCCAACAAACCAACAAGCAAACTCAACGATAACTATAAAATATATTAAAAAAAAAAAAAAAAAAGGGAAGTTACAACTGAAAAGGGACAATCACTATACTACGTGGATGCACATAAGTTCGGACATATACTCATTCCCCTACAAACTTCGAAGTTAGCTAAGGCCAAAGTAGCCGAATCTTTTAATCACCTGTATGATCATAATAAGATTGCAACAGAGATATTCATTTAGCCCATGCATAAAACACTACTCACGACAACGAAAAAGAAACACTCACCCCATGTCCCAAACGTTTTTTTTTTTTTTCTCGGCAACCGCAAATTCCTGAGGACATCTCATCAACTTCGTTGAAATTAAGGTATATCCTTCCCATGGCAGGACGAACTTGGCGTAGAGTCGATGTGGTATGTACATACGTGACCTGAAAGTAAACGATTTTAGTTCATTCATACATGAGAATCTTAGTCGATACGTTAGTGGGGGGGGTATATTTGTAATACATATCAACAAACGCAAACCAGCGCCAATTTCCCGAAGGATCACTATACATGCCAGTCATGACATAGACAATAGCCTGGCCAATTGTAATAACCACACCAAAGAGTTTTGTGCGCCATTAAACAATGCACGAGCCTTGGGCGTATCGCACCCGCCAGCAGCTGCATAATCAAACCGGACATTACGATCGGCGAAATACCAAGCTCTATGAGTGTGCCACGATTCGAAGCCAAGATCACACGGATCCAATAAAATGGATCAGCCGAGTATGAGCTCATGATACCGAACCGCGGGATTCGGCAACAAACCAGGAAGATGAATAGTGTTACTGCAATCCATAGCACCTTCTCCCTGAATTGAATCTTTCGCTTCGGCTTTGTAATTTCAGGGAGTATGCTGCAGAGGGTTTTGATAACTTCAAGGAATTTTAGTTCTATTATGCCGTTTTATTTTCACGTGTATTTAATTAAGTATATGGAATTTTTCCCGAAAACGCACAGAAGATTTGACTTTCCAAATTCGACCACCAATCACGGTAAACACACGTCTACCACAATCAAATTTCGATTTCATTTGAAGAAGAATACCCATTATATATAAATATATTCCGCACATAAGCATTTGGGCGAGATGCCTGTCGTGCAGCAACAATTTTAATATCCTGTCTTGCAAGAACAATTTCCACGCAGCAAGCGATGAGCGTCGTTATAAAAGAGCATTCGACAATAAGTAAGGGATATAAAAATACTGCAACACTTGGTTCTTTGTTCTTTCCTGAAATGATAAAACATTGATTAAGACATATACAATAATCACCGCAACTACTACATACAATACCTGGTGTTTTACATACGTACGTGATGTTGGAACCCGCGGGTATGTGCACAAATGCAAGGCTTCTTACGGTGTACTTTGCTCTATCCGAGCCCGACGATGATTCTGATGCGGGTGCTGCTTCTACCACCGCAGTCGGGGCCATCGTCGGGCACGTCGAACTCGCATGTACACCTCATTTCATTCCTTGCGAAGGAAGGCCCAAGAACTCGGTGCCCTCTGCTGAGAGCATTGCAACATCGCAGCGTACATGTGTCGTGCTGCATGTGTGTGTGTGTGCGCGCACGGAATGCACATGTTCTGCGTTGGCAATTTTACGCGTAATGGTTGCAACTTATAATCACTTGAGAAAAAATAAAAACTGAAAATAAAACTGGTTGTTTCGTTGAGCTTTGTTTTAAGCTGGTTTTGTGAAAATTGCACAGACTTGTAGTTTTAACCTTTTCTTCGCAAATCATTTCCTCAAAGCATTTTTGCCTGAAAATAGAAAAGAAATTAGTAAAATGTATGCTGAAGAGTCTAAATTGCTACATACTATACCGTGGTTGTTATACATTACCCGTATTACGCAAGAAAATTTCATTTTTCACGATTTCAGTACGCGATCTACATGTATCGGGTTTTGCAACAATTAGTGGCCTAAGAGCAGTTTCCTTACGTAGCTCGACAACTAATAATTGCTTTATTCTTGCAATTTCTTCGTGAGTTATTTGCTGCAATAATCATAAAAAAAAAAAAAAATGCTTTCACTATGTGTTGCAAATTAGTTGATCCCTCTATTTTGGCATGCACATTTTTTGATTCCTATTACTTTACAAATAGTTTCAATTGCACGATGACAAACGAGCCCATAACCTTCAGGCTTTCTTGATACAATTATTCTTGTTTGTCCAAATGCACAGGAAAAATCATGAAATACCGTATGCTTATCGCAAGGCTCAATTTTAATAACTTTTTGTGCTGCTCGATTTTTGGATTTTCTTAAAGCAGTTCGAACTTCAGGAGCTTTAGCAACTGCAAACCCTGCTAAGCCTTGTTTGTTTCCTGTTATGGAAAGCACAGAGTAACGCCTCTTCCTTCCCATATTTCCTTTCATTATAAATACGATTTTATTCTCAAGTACTCGTGTATCAAATGTATTGATTTCGTTATTCCTTATATAGTCTGGAGGTCCAATGCTGCGGCCAGGCATTTTGGCGCCGGACCAGCCACGATCGATTGAATCTAATTTCATAACTCGAGAATCATTCATTAAGTTCATTAAGTGCATGCTAAATGTGAGAATGGTGCATATGTATATGTGTGCGTGCACGAAATACTCATGTTCTGCACTGGCAATGGATCGGCAAACCAAATGAGTCCTCAAAGCATTTTTTCCTGAAAATAGAGAAGAAATTAGTAAAATGTATGCAGAAGAGTCTAAATTGCTACATACTATACCGTGGTTGTTATACATTACCCGTATTACGCAAGAAAATTTCATTTTTCTCACGACCTCGTGCTGCTGCATATGTTCTGAATGACAGCTGAGTCAATTCAAGAAAGTGGCAGGGTATGGTGTGTTGAATAAGCACATACCGTGTTGCCACATGCGACATTTCATGCATATATTTCGAGACACTTCATGCATATATTTCCAGTCACGGAAAATTATTGATAATTTTTTTTACACAATGTCCAAAATAACTATATTTTATTGTAAACGATTTTATGCGGAAATTATAGATAATAAATATATTGCAGCGAGACATGCATGCACTGCGTGCATGTGTACATACACATGTACATATGTCAACTGCACATTGTTGTCTGTTATTTGGAATGAAATGTTTCTATTTTTTTCAATTTCCAATTGAAATCTGCTCTTCTTATATAAGAGGGTGCACTTCGCAAATTGTAATGTTGAACGTCTATGACAAATATTTTAAGGAATTGCCGCAAATGTTAGAGTTTAAAGTTTAAACTTTTAAAAATAAGTCCTCTTCAATTAAAGTGCGAAGTCCGTATTTATTTATCCACAAACACCTCACAAAAATTCCGCTGTCAATAAATTTGCGAGGAGGAATGACAGTGGAGTCAATTCAAGAAAGTGGCAGGGTATGGTGTGTTGAATAAGCACATACAGTGTTGCCACGTGCGACACTTCAAAGTACTAAAAAAAAAAAAAAAAAACTTGGAAATTTTATTCAACACTTTGAACATCCCACCTTTTTCTTTTTTTAAAAAAAAAAAAAAAAAAGAGAACCAAACAAAACCGAACGAGCCCACAATTCAAGACAATTATTTAGGTGAGTTTTGAAACCAATCGGGGCGCGCCATCTATCGTGGAGTATTTTTAATTTATTTTAATTCAACCATTTCGACTTAGCCAAGGACACAAACCAAATCGGCTAAGATCGTAAATTTTTCGGGTTGCAGGCTATGGTGACCGACAAAGTCACCACTCATATTGGATAGCTAGCAACTAGGGATGTTCAAGTAAATACTCGAAAATCTCACTTACCATGAAAAAAAAAAAAAAAAAAACTTTGAGTTTAATGAATGAATCTCTCAATTATTTGTAAATCAATTTAATTTCATTGAACTCAATTCACTCACCATAAATTACAATGATTATTTCATTCAATCTCAATTCAAATCTCATAACACCTACTGCTATAAGGAACAACAATTCGTTACCTATAATAATAATAACTTTAGCGGCCCACGGCAGACACAAAGGGCCGGACCTCCACACTACGTAGGCCAAGGCCATCAACTTTTACACGCAGGGTCATGCGCGGTGGCGGCGGGACGGGGTTCGAGGCAACCAACCCAATCCTGGGCTGAGTCGCGGCATCGTACTTTTGCCAAACCACCACCCGACGGGTTTCTGGGCCCCGGGTATGCACAATCACGCGCATAGTCATGCCTTCTTTCGCTGGGGTCAAATTTCCCAATTGATTCCTGGAGAAAAAAAAATAAAAATAAATAAAAAATATATAAATAAGATAATAAAGAAAATAATAATAAGTGAATAAAATAAAAATAACTTGCTACTTACAAATTTGGACTATCCATATCTCAGTTCAAGCCGCGTGCTGTGTTATCCTGTAGGTTATGCGCCAAATGACCGCTAACCCGTTAGGACACCTGTCAAGTGTGGGTGGTAAAAACCACTCACGCAGCGTTGCCATACCTTATCTGTATTTCCGATACAAGATAAATAAATAAATGATGACAAACCGTTTTACGCGTAGTATCTAAAGAATGGGCACCTTCAGCACACCCTCTAGCACAAATTTTTAGATTTTTTCATAGCTCGCCTGTAATTGGCAGCATACCAGACATCTGGCATGAACTTTTGTTCGTCCCTCTGGCAAAACGCAACTCTGAACATACTCACCTCAGTCTTGAATAAAAACCTTACAAGACGCCTGCACTGACGAGGTTTCGCATTATTAGCACCCTCTCTATCAGTTGTTAGCATTTCATTGCACCTTCTTACCCAGTTGTAAGGGAATAGTTAGGAGCATATCCGCCACTACTCGCCACCCAATAACGACAAGAAAGTTGGAGATAGATAAAAATAATATACCTTTTCTAGCAATATGGGCCGTTTCACAGTAACGCGAACCAAGCAGGAAGACCGTGGCCAGCGATTTGAGATCGCATGTCGACTCTGCGACAAGAACCACGGATTACGGTTCTGTCCAATATATCGGAAGAAATCCGCGGAAGAGAGACTCCGAGTGGTCATCCTTCACCGGTATTGCACCAACTGTCTATCCCCATTTCATCACCGGGAAATATGCGGCAGCCAGGGGCGGTGCTTCCGATGCCATGAAAAGCATCACACCACTCTGCATCTCGACGAGGAAGATGCTCGCCGACCGCCAAGCTCCGCAACGCTGACGGAAATGGATGAGGTATTGTCTCTTGACCTCACTGGGCAGACGTTGTCCTGGGCGCAGCAAGTGGAGGAGGCGGAGAGGCTGGATACGGAAGAAGCCGAAGAATCTGCGCAGCCGATAACTACGGACATATCCATACCAAGGAGATTGCGTCCGAAGCTGCAACACGAAATACACGCAGGCGGCTCGGAAACCCGTCCTTTCCGACCGTCAAAGCAGCGCGGCTCTGGATCACGTCCATTCAGACCGCCTGTTCAGCGGCGTGTTCGCCACACTGAGGACAGCTCGGAAACCCGTCCTTTCCGACTGTCAACCCGTGAAAACCACCAACGTATGAGTGGCTCGGGAACACGTCCTTTCCGACCACTCCATCGCACAACGCGCCACGATGCAATCGTCCCTCGTGAGGCGATAATGAGGCGACTCGGCCAACCGGCCAGCTTCCGAACCGGGCGACTCACCAGTTCCAACATCCCCCCCCTGACGAGGGTCTTTGAAGCTGTGGCACCAACTGTGGTGGCTAAAATAGAAGCAGGGGGGCGCCTCCATCTGGTCCGCGCGCTGGTCGACCCCTGTGCGGCGTCCACGATCATAGACGATGAGCTGGCGCGAACCCTCCGACTCGAGCGCGCCACAACAGAGCGCGGAGCGACGTGCGCACTGATTCTCAGGGGAAGACATGGCGTAGCGGAAAGAATCACGACGCAGGCGACCGTTGCCAAATATTATAGCCGCATCGTTCCGCGAGAAACCCTGGACCCAAAGGTGGCGATCCCATTCAGGCTAATGCGGCTTGCGGACCCGCAGTTCTACATGTCCACACCCGTGAGACTAACCCTGGGGTGCGATGTGGTCCCCCAGATTATGCTGAGCGACCCCCCTCCTACGACAGTCGGCGGTCTTCTCACACAGGCCACAATCTTTGGCCTGATGGTCTCCGGTGCTCACCAACGTTAATCATTTTTGCACCAAAACCGTTGTAGAGACCTATATAACTTCAATTTTTCAGCAAACGAACGCTATGCGTAAATTAAAAATTCAAACAAATTATTATTAACATATTATACACTTCATGTATATTTACTTATTTGTAAACTATTTGAAAGCACTGAAATTCATCCATAACCACGTCCTTATCGTAGTATTTAAGCTTATTTTTTTTTCATAGAATTATATCCCGCACGTGAGCGTGGTGGCGCGCATTTCGCTGTAATTTTGCTGACAGCAAGGGGGCCGGTATGTTTAGGCTTCCGGCCTAAATCTCATCACCACCCTCATTCGACCGACAAATCGTACGCGCACCCCTAGTAAGCGGTTTGCGTGTACACACTCATACACACACACACACTTTCACCCACATGCACACACACGCTCACGCACACACACTTTCACCCACATGCACACACACACACGCACACACAGTCCTTTACACTTTTCGGAGCGCCGGTACTTGCCGCCAAACAGTGCCCTTTCTTTAACTTCCCCCTTAACTCGGTGCACCGTTTGGCGGTTCAACGGCGTTTAAACAAACTCCGTCTGATTACTTCCTTTCCGAAGACGAGACAAGCAGGTTTTCACAGCAGCCACCACGCCACTACGGAGGTAATTGTTACGTTTATATATATTCTCATATAATCACCGATTCCGATTTATAACGTTTGAAAGTGAATAAATTCAATTCTTTACTAATATCGAAACACTCGTTCATTTTATTATCTTTCCATAAAACTTTACTACGGAGCGTATATTCCGTATACGCCGTGAGTAAATAACCGCTGTATAGATCCAGCGGCATACGCTTGGATTTAGATCCCATTTCTTTCCAATGGCCCTTTTGCAGGAGTATAGGGCCACAGAAGCCTTTTGAGTGCGCTGGACAATATTATTTCTCCAGCTTAGTTTCATATCTAGTGTGACGCCAAGAAACTTGGCTTCCTTCTTTAGATCTAAACGAATACCATTCAGTACCGGAGTAATTAACTCCGGTGTCTTATATTTTCTAGTGAAGAGTACCAACTCCACCTTTTCCGAGTTGACGCTAAGACCACATTGCGTGGACCAGTTCCCTACAGCGCGGAGTGTTCTTTGCATCAAATCACACAAGGTCTGCGGGAACTTGCCCATGTATGCTATGGCGATGTCATCTGCATATGCGACAACCCTGGCGGCACCCCATTCCGTCTCCCGCAAGAGTGAATTTACAGTTAGATTCCAGAGTAGGGGGGAAAGTACACCACCCTGTGGCGTTCCGCGAGACACATGCCTCGAAACACGGTTTGCGCCGACTTCTGCTGTAATCTTTCTACCTAAGAGCATTTGCTCTATAAATTCAACCAGGGAGTTTTCTACACCGAGTCCTCTTAAGGCCTGAGTTATGGCCCCCGGATTAATGTTGTTAAAAGTTCCCTCAATGTCAAGAAAAGCTACGAGGCAAAATTCCTTGTAACTAAAAGATCTCTCAATGTAGCTGACTAGGGAATGTAGCGCAGTGTCTGTGGACCTTCCCTTTAGATAAGCATGCTGGTTATTTGACAAAAGTCTTTTATCGATCGTGAAAGAGAGGTGGTTATTAATCAGCCTCTCTAGAGTTTTGAGAACAAAGGATGACAGGCTTATTGGTCTGAGATCCTTCGGGCGCGTATGTGATACTTTTCCGGCCTTGGGAATGAAGACCACTGAAACAGATCTCCATGCCGTTGGTACGTAGTTTAGTTTAAGGCAGGCCCTAAACATGCTTAGTAGCCAATTCGCAGAAGTTTCGATTGTTGCATCCAGCTGCGCAGGTATGATGCCATCCGGCCCTGCTGTTTTATAAGGTTTAAAGCTTTTTATCGCTGAAATAATACTTTCTCTTGAGATAGGGAGATTAACGATTGCGCCCGAAGGGGGGCACTCTATTTCCCTTGATTGTGAGCTTCCAGGAAGAGTGTGTGTCGAGAAGCAGCTCGACCGTATCTTTTCCTGTAGCCGTCCAGGAGCCATCCTGTCTCTGTAAAGATCCAATCGGGTTTGTTGTGCCCGACAGAATTCTTCTTAGTCTGGCAGTTTCGTTGACGCCTTCAATGCCAGTACAGAATTTCCTCCATGAGGACCTCTTCGCTTCACGTAGGGCTTTTTTATAGACCCGCAGGAGCTGCTTATAAGTCTGCCATTCTAACTCCTGACTCAGCCTTTTCGCCCTGTTGAACTGCCTTCGGCAATCTTTGCGCAGCGAGTCTAAGTCGCGGGACCACCAGTGTGGCCTACGCTTTCCCCAAGTTTTGGGGTCAGGGCAGGCTCTGGCCAGGGCAGGCTCTGGCCAGGGCCTGCGAGCAGCTCACAGTAAAAAAGTCCACCATGTCCTCCAGTTTACCGATGGTGTTGGGCTCTACCGGTAATGGATGTGGTAGGTTGCTTTCGAGAATTTTCCTATAGAGAAGCCAGTCAGTGTTTCTCAGGTTCTTACCAACCTTCGGAGCACTGGTGAACAGATCTAGAGTTATCTCAATATATCTATGGTCTGAAAAGGAGTGTTCATCAAGAACTTTCCAATTAGTTACCATATCATATAGCTTTTCACTACATAAAGTGAGGTCTATGACCTCCTGTCGATTTTTGACGATAAAAGTGGGCTCTGTGCCCCTATTGCATATAACTAAGTTAGTGGTTAAGAGGTAATTGAAAAGAGACTCGCCTCGATTGTTAACGTCGGTGCTACCCCACTGTACATGGTGGGCGTTAGCGTCGCACCCGATGAGAACTAAACCCTCTGCGTGGTCGTTCACTAGATCGCGGAGTAGATCCTGAGGGGGATTCTCAGCCTCATACGCCATATAAGTGGAGGCCAATAGCAAAGCCTTGCCTCCGATCTCCAGCAGTGTTGTCGTCATGTCTCCATTACTATAACAAGGTAAAAGAAACATGTTTAGATCTTTCTTCGCCATTACGCAGGTTCTTATTTTACCTTTACCACGCTCAACAAGCAGCCTATAGCCCACCGCACCTAGACCACAGACCCCCGAGTTATTAACCCAGGGTTCTTGAATAAGTGCGATGTCTATGTCGTCGCCAAGTAGGCGACTCAGGAGAGCAGCGGATGCTGCCCTAGACCGGTGGAGGTTGATCTGCAAAACCCCCATCATTTGAGGTTCCCATCAACTCCTCCACCGCAACAAGTGACGTCAGCGCTGTCTTCCCCTTCGCTAAGGAGCAGCTCCTCCTCAGCATACATTCTTTGCATCGCAGATGCCAAGTTTGATTGCGAGGAGGCTCCGCTCTCCGCGTCGGAAAAGTCAGTCTCCGGTTCAGGTCCCTCAATGTCCACCTCCTTTGAGGCACCCGCTTCGGAGGCACGCTGCGCGACACCACGGTACACTCGCAGAGTCACCTCGTCAAGGCCGTAGTAAACACGGCCCTGTCTCTTCTCCAGGATCTCCAAAGAGTCCCTGTTCAGAGACAGGACCACTTGCCTTGATGCTCTCCGGTGATGACGGTGTTACAGGGACCCAGGCCCTAACTCTAGGTCTGACTGGAATATCCTTCCAGTCGACAACCGATAGTTTCGCTCCGGGGTATACAGCCCCTACCTTAGCAACGGCGGCCTTATACAGCGCCGCCGACCTTGCATCATCACATGCCACTACCTTAACGTGGCCCTGGAACCAGCCGGCATCTCTGCACGCAGGAGGGGCTCCAGGGTTCTCTAGCAGAACATCCATGATGACGTTTGCCAGAGCCGCCTTCACCCACCTCCACTGATTCCTTGGGATCGACCCGTGCTCGTTGCCGCGGTCCAGAACCCCGATAAGGATCCTGTCTTTGGCAACATCCGCAAAACTGGGTCTGGCCACACCGGGTCGGACACACTTCTTTTTAGGAGCAGGTTGTTGCTCCTCCACTGACCTCTGTCTCTTTGTTGGGGTACTCCATCTTCAGCCGCTACCCCAGTTGTGCTTCGGTAGTTGGGTAGTAGAGCTTTCGCTCTTTCTACCGCCTCCCTTGCACTCTGAGGCAACGTTTCCAACGGCACCCCCTCGTACTTTTTGAGCGTTCTGGCAGCCCTACGCTTCTCAACGTGTGTGGACCGCCCGCTCGACCAACCGTGAAGGGAATCGCCCGTAGTTGCCATCGCGACGATTCCTTGTTTATAAATTTTTTCGGCTGCTTGCCGCCCATCCCCAGTTGAGCCAGGTCGTGAGACCTTTGCCTTTATGGGTGGAGGCTTCGCAGCCGTGCCGGCGTTTGATGGGCACACTGCGCCAGGGGCCGCGGGTCGACCTGCCGTTTCCAGCATAGCCTTCGCAGCCTTACTGGTGCTTGGCCCCACCATAACGCCCGTAATCACGGGTCGGCTCGGGGTCTCCCCCGGAGCAGAACCGGAGGTGCTCGCTATGCGGCGAAGCGGTGCATTAGGCGCATGCGCCTGCACTGTCTTACCCCGTGGAGGGGAAGACGAAGTTTTTTTCTTAATTGGCCTTTCCATGGTTAATAGGGTCTCCACTCGATTAAAGATGATGAAATTTTTGCAAAAAAAAATTCATATGACCCATGGCTGTGAGTAGCGTACTCATACAACATTACTTTTGACAATCTTCAAAATTTGAACAAAAATTAAGTTGCTCCAAAATCGGTCGGGTTTAGACACAAATGTGTGGAAATACATATATAATCACGTGTACAAAATAAAAGCTCGATTAAAGATGATGAAATTTTTGCAAAAAAAATCCATATGACCCATTGTTATGAGAAGCGTACTCATACAACATTGCTTTTGACAATCTTAAAAAATTGAACAAAAATTAAGTTGCTCCAAAATCGGTCGGGTTTAGACTCAAATGTGTGGAATAACATATATAATCACTTGTACAAAATAAAAACTCGATTAAAGATGATGAAATTTTTCCAGAAAAAATTTATATGACGCATTGTTATGAGTAGCGTACCCATACAACATTGCTTTTGACAATCTTCAAAATTTGAACAAAAATTAAGTTGCTCCAAAATCGGTCGGGTTTAGACTCAAATGTGTGGAAATACATATATAATCACGTGTACAAAATAAAAACTCGATTAAAGATGATGAAATTTTTGCAAAAAAAATTCATATGACCCATTGTTCTGAGTAGTGTACTCATACAACATTGCTTTTGACAATCTTAAAAATTTGAACAAAAATTAAGTTGCTCCAAAATCGGTCGGGTTTAGATTCAAATGTGTGGAAATACATATATAATCACTTGTACAAAATAAAACCTCGATTAAAGATGATGAAATTTTTCCAGAAAAAATTTATATGACGCATTGTTATGAGTAGCGTACCCATACAACATTGCTTTTGACAATCTTAAAAATTTGAACAAAAATTAAGTTGCTCCAAAATCGGTCGGGTTTAGACTCAAATGTGTGGAAATACATATATGTATAATCACGTGTATAAAATAAAAATTCGATTAAAGATGATGAAGTTCTTGCAAAAAAAATCCATTGTTATGAGTAGCGTACTCATACATCATTGCTTTTGACAATCTTAAAAATTTGAACAAAAATTAAGTTGCTTAAAAATCGGTCGGGTTTAGACACAAATGTGTGGAAATACATATATAATCACTTGTACAAAATAAAAACTCGATTAAAGATGATTAAATTTTTGCAAAAAAATCCATTGTTATGAGTAGCGTACTCATACAACATTGCTTTTGACAATCTTCAAAATTTGAACAAAAATTAAGTTGCTCCAAAATCGGTCGGGTTAAGACACAAATGTGTGGAAATACATATGTATATAATCACGTGTACAAAATAAAAACTCGATTAAAGATGATGAAATTTTTGCAAAAAAAATCCATATGACCCATTGTTATGAGTAGCGTACTCATACAACATTGCTTTTGACAATCTTAAAAATTTGAACAAAAATTAAGTTGCTCCAAAATCGGTCGGGTTTAGACTCAAATGTGTGGAAATACATATATAATCACGTGTACAAAATAAAAACTTTGCAACTTTGCAAAAAAAATCCATTGTTATGAGTAGCGTACTCATACAACATTGCTTTTGACAATCTTAAAAATTTGAACAAAAATTAAGTTGCTCGAAAATCGGTCGGGTTTAGACTCAAATGTGTGCAAATACATATATAATCATGTGTACAAAATAAAAAATCGATTAAAGATGATGAAATTTTTGCAAAAAAAATTCATATAACCCATGGTTATGAGTAGCGTACTCATACAAAATTACTTTTGACAATCTTCAAAATTTGAACAAAAATTAAGTTGCTCCAAAATCGGTCGGGTTTAGACACAAATGTGTGGAAATACATATATAATCACGTGTACAAAATAAAAACTCGATTAAAGATGATGAAATTTTTGCGAAAAAAATCCATATGACCCATTGTTATGAGTAGTGTACTCATACAACATTGCTTTTGACAATCTTAAAAATTTGAACAAAAATTAAGTTGCTCCAAAATCGGTCGGGTTTAGACTCAAATGTGTGAAAATACATATATAATCACAGGTACAAAATAAAAACTCGATTAAAGATGATGAAATTTTTGCAAAAAAAAATTCATATGACCCATGGTTATGAGTAGCGTACTCATACAACATTGCTTTTGAAAATCTTCAAAATTTGAACAAAAATTAAGTTGCTCCAAAATCGGTCGGGTTTAGACACAAATGTGTGGAAATACATATATAATCACGTGTACAAAATAAAAGCTCGATTAAAGATGATGAAATTTTTGCAAAAAAAATCCATATGACCCATTGTTATGAGAAGCGTACTCATACAACATTGCTTTTGACAATCTTCAAATTTTGAACAAAAATTAAGTTGCTCCAAAATCGGTCGGGTTTAGACTCAAATGTGTGGAATAACATATATAATCACTTGTACAAAATAAAAACTCGATTAAAGATGATGAAATTTTTGCAAAAAAAATCCATTGTTATGAGTAGTGTACTCATACAACATTGCTTTTGACAATCTTCAAAATTTGAACAAAAATTAAGTTGCTCCAAAATCGGTCGGGTTTAGACACAAATGTGTAGAAATACATATATAATCACGTGTACAAAATAAAAGCTCGATTAAAGATGATGAAATTTTTGCAAAAAAAATCCATATGACCCATTGTTATGAGAAGCGTACTCATACAACATTGCTTTTGACAATCTTAAAAAATTGAACAAAAATTATGTTGCTCCAAAATCGGTCGGGTTTAGACTCAAATGTGTGGAATAACATATATAATCACTTGTACAAAATAAAAACTCGATTAAAGATGATGAAATTTTTCCAGAAAAAATTTATATGACGCATTGTTATGAGTAGCGTACCCATACAACATTGCTTTTGACAATCTTCAAAATTTGAACAAAAATTAAGTTGCTCCAAAATCGGTCGGGTTTAGACTCAAATGTGTGGAAATACATATATAATCACGTGTACAAAATAAAAACTCGATTAAAGATGATGAAATTTTTGCAAAAAAAATTCATATGACCCATTGTTATGAGTAGTGTACTCATACAACATTGCTTTTGACAATCTTAAAAATTTGAACAAAAATTAAGTTGCTCCAAAATCGGTCGGGTTTAGATTCAAATGTGTGGAAATACATATATAATCACTTGTACAAAATAAAACCTCGATTAAAGATGATGAAATTTTTCCAGAAAAAATTTATATGACGCATTGTTATGAGTAGCGTACCCATACAACATTGCTTTTGACAATCTTAAAAATTTGAACAAAAATTAAGTTGCTCCAAAATCGGTCGGGTTTAGACTCAAATGTGTGGAAATGCATATATGTATAATCACGTGTATAAAATAAAAATTCGATTAAAGATGATGAAGTTCTTGCAAAAAAAATCCATTGTTATGAGTAGCGTACTCATACATCATTGCTTTTGACAATCTTAAAAATTTGAACAAAAATTAAGTTGCTTAAAAATCGGTCGGGTTTAGACACAAATGTGTGGAAATACATATATAATCACTTGTATAAAATAAAAACTCGATTAAAGATGATTAAATTTTTGCAAAAAAATCCATTGTTATGAGTAGCGTACTCATACAACATTGCTTTTGACAATCTTCAAAATTTGAACAAAAATTAAGTTGCTCCAAAATCGGTCGGGTTAAGACACAAATGTGTGGAAATACATATGTATATAATCACGTGTACAAAATAAAAACTCGATTAAAGATGATGAAATTTTTGCAAAAAAAATCCATATGACCCATTGTTATGAGTAGCGTACTCATACAACATTGCTTTTGACAATCTTAAAAATTTGAACAAAAATTAAGTTGCTCCAAAATCGGTCGGGTTTAGACTCAAATGTGTGGAAATACATATATAATCACGTGTACAAAATAAAAACTTTGCAATTTTGCAAAAAAAATCCATTGTTATGAGTAGCGTACTCATACAACATTGCTTTTGACAATCTTAAAAATTTGAACAAAAATTAAGTTGCTCGAAAATCGGTCGGGTTTAGACTCAAATGTGTGCAAATACATATATAATCATGTGTACAAAATAAAAAATCGATTAAAGATGATGAAATTTTTGCAAAAAAAAATCATATAACCCATGGTTATGAGTAGCGTACTCATACAAAATTACTTTTGACAATCTTCAAAATTTGAACAAAAATTAAGTTGCTCCAAAATCGGTCGGGTTTAGACACAAATGTGTGGAAATACATATATAATCACGTGTACAAAATAAAAACTCGATTAAAGATGATGAAATTTTTGCGAAAAAAATCCATATGACCCATTGTTATGAGTAGTGTACTCATACAACATTGCTTTTGACAATCTTAAAAATTTGAACAAAAATTAAGTTGCTCCAAAATCGGTCGGGTTTAGACTCAAATGTGTGAAAATACATATATAATCACAGGTACAAAATAAAAACTCGATTAAAGATGATGAAATTTTTGCAAAAAAAAATTCATATGACCCATGGTTATGAGTAGCGTACTCATACAACATTGCTTTTGAAAATCTTCAAAATTTGAACAAAAATTAAGTTGCTCCAAAATCGGTCGGGTTTAGACACAAATGTGTGGAAATACATATATAATCACGTGTACAAAATAAAAGCTCGATTAAAGATGATGAAATTTTTGCAAAAAAAATCCATATGACCCATTGTTATGAGAAGCGTACTCATACAACATTGCTTTTGACAATCTTCAAAATTTGAACAAAAATTAAGTTGCTCCAAAATCGGTCGGGTTTAGACTCAAATGTGTGGAATAACATATATAATCACTTGTACAAAATAAAAACTCGATTAAAGATGATGAAATTTTTGCAAAAAAAATCCATTGTTATGAGTAGTGTACTCATACAACATTGCTTTTGACAATCTTCAAAATTTGAACAAAAATTAAGTTGCTCCAAAATCGGTCGGGTTTAGACTCAAATGTGTGGAAATACATATATAATCACGTGTACAAAATAAAAACTCGATTAAAGATGATTAAATTTTTGCAAAAAAATCCATTGTTATGAGTAGCGTACTCATACAACATTGCTTTTGACAATCTTCAAAATTTGACCAAAAATAAGTTGTTCCAAAATCGGTCGGGTTAAGACACAAATGTGTGGAAATACATATGTATATAATCACGTGTACAAAATAAAAACTCGATTAAAGATGATGAAATTTTTGCAAACAAAATCCATATGACCCATTGTTATGAGTAGCGTACTCATACAACATTGCTTTTGACAATCTTAAAAATTTGAACAAAAATTAAAAATATATAATCACGTGTACAAAATAAAAACTCGAATAAAGATGATGCAATTTTGCAAAAAAAATCCATTGTTATGAGTAGCGTACTCATACAACATTGCTTTTGACAATCTTAAAAATTTGAACAAAAATTAAGTTGCTCGAAAATCGGTCGGGTTTAGACTCAAATGTGTGCAAATACATATATAATCATGTGTACAAAATAAAAAATCGATTAAAGATGATGAAATTTTTGCAAAAAAAATTCATATAACCCATGGTTATGAGTAGCGTACTCATACAAAATTACTTTTGACAATCTTCAAAATTTGAACAAAAATTAAGTTGCTCCAAAATCGGTCGGGTTTAGACACAAATGTGTGGAAATACATATATAATCACGTGTACAAAATAAAAACTCGATTAAAGATGATGAAATTTTTGCAAAAAAAATCCATATGACCCATTGTTATGAGTAGTGTACTCATACAACATTGCTTTTGACAATCTTAAAAATTTGAACAAAAATTAAGTGTCTCCAAAATCGGTCGGGTTTAGACTCAAATGTGTGAAAATACATATATAATCACAGGTACAAAATAAAAACTCGATTAAAGATGATGAAATTTTTGCAAAAAAAAATTCATATGACCCATGGTTATGAGTAGCGTACTCATACAACATTGCTTTTGAAAATCTTCAAAATTTGAACAAAAATTAAGTTGCTCCAAAATCGGTCGGGTTTAGACACAAATGTGTGGAAATACATATATAATCACGTGTACAAAATAAAAGCTCGATTAAAGATGATGAAATTTTTGCAAAAAAAATCCATATGACCCATTGTTATGAGAAGCGTACTCATACAACATTGCTTTTGACAATCTTAAAAATTTGAACAAAAATTAAGTTGCTCCAAAATCGGTCGGGTTTAGACTCAAATGTGTGGAATAACATATATAATCACTTGTACAAAATAAAAACTCGATTAAATATGATGAAATTTTTGCAAAAAAAATCCATTGTTATGAGTAGTGTACTCATACAACATTGTTTTGACAATCTTCAAAATTTGAACAAAAATTAAGTTGCTCCAAAATCGGTCGGGTTTAGACTCAAATGTGTGGAAATACATATATAATCACGTGTACAAAATAAAAACTCGATTAAAGATGATGAAATTTTTGCAAAAAAAATCCATATGACCCATTGTTATGAGTAGTGTACTCATACAACATTGCTTTTGACAATCTTAAATATTTGAACAAAAATTAAGTTGCTCCAAAATCGGTCGGGTTTAGACTCAAATGTGTGAAAATACATATATAATCACGTGTACAAAATAAAAACTCGATTAAAGATGATGAAATTTTTGCAAAAAAAATTCATATGACCCATGGTTATGAGAACCGTTCTCATACAACATTGCTTTCGACAACCTTCAAAATTTGAACAAAAATTAAGTTGCTCCAAAATCGGTCGGGTTTAGACTCAAATGTGTGGAAATACATATATAATCACTTGTACAAAATAAAAACTCGATTAAAGATGATGAAATTTTTGCAAAAAAAATCCATATGACCCATTGTTATGAGTAGCGTACTCATACAACATTGCTTTTGACAATCTTCAAAATTTGAACAAAAATTAAGTTGCTCCAAAATCGGTCGGGTTTAGACTCAAATGTGTGGAAATACATATATAATCACTTGTACAAAATAAAAACTCGATTAAAGATGATGAAATTTTTCCAGAAAAAATTCATATGACGCATTGTTATGAGTAGCGTACTCATACAACATTGCTTTTGACAATCTTAAAAATTTGAACAAAAATTAAGTTGCTCCAAAATCGGTCGGGTTTAGACTGAAATGTGTGAAAATACATATATAGGTTAGGTTAGGTTAGGTTAGGGTGGCTGCCACCGCACAGGAGCACGGTGGCACACTTAGGCCGTAAGAAGCCCGTTGTGATACCACTGGCATAAGCCATGCATTCCCTCCCTCCCTTCTTTCAAAAATTGAACCATCCTGTGCGCTTAATGTAGAGTAGAAAGTTGGAGATGTTTGCTGAGTTCAAGTCAGCTAGACAGTCCAGAAAGTAACTTTTAAAAGCTTTACTGCGCGTCTTGGCCAAGCCGGGGCAGTGGCAGAGGTAGTGCTCAATACTCTCCACCTCCTCCTCGTTTCGGCAGCTGCGGCAAAAATCATTTGTTGCGTAGCCCAGCCTTTCCCCATGCGTGCCCATGAGGCAGTGCCCGGTTATCACCCCAACTACTAATCTGAGAGAGGAGCGGCCAAGCATAGTGAGAGCTTTAGAGCGCCTCTCATCGGCTTCTGGCCAGATTTGTCTGGTAATGTGGCAGGTGGGCTCCGATGCCCACCTTACATTTACCTTACCCATAAGCTCAGATCTTAATCTGTATTTACAGGATGCCAAGGGTAAACCCGCCTCTTGAGCAGAGTTTATCATAGTTAGTTCCGTCCCTTTTCTTGCTAGTTCATCAGCCAGGCAGTTGCCAGGAATGTCCTTATGGCCAGGGACCCATGCAACACATACGGAGCACATATCTGCCAGCTGGTTTAGAGCTGCTCTGCATTCAAAGGCTACCTTGGAGGTTGTACCGTTGGATGTCAGAGATTTGATAGCAGCCTGGCTGTCAGAATAAATGGTAATGCCTCGTTCTAAAGAGGTGCACGTTGTAAGGCCACGAGCTGCTTCCATTATTGCATTTAGTTCGGCCTGGAAAACACTGCAGTGGTCCGGTAGACGAAGACTGAGGTTTAGATCGAGTTCACTAGAGTAAATCCCGCTGCCTACTCGTTCGTTTAACTTGGAACCATCTGTGTATATAGCTGTCGATCCTGGATCCAGGTCTACGATACCTATCCATTCGCTCCTCTCTGGGATTCTTGTGGAGAATCTATTTCCAGAGGTGTATAATATAATCCAACCTTATCGGGTTGTCGGGCAGAGTTTCCAGAGCCATCGAGTGCCCATGGTTAAGATTTCTCCACGGAAGGATCGCATTTAGCCTGGCCGCACTGCAGGCCGCCAGAAAATTGCCGTAGAGATCCACCGGTGGGAGATTCAACATTATTTCCAGAGATTTGGTGGGTGTAGAGGGCAGTGCTCCCGTGGTGAGCATTGCGGCCGCCCTCTGGACCCGTTCTAGCTTGGCTCTGGTACGCGTCCTGCTCAATGCCGGCCACCATACGACAATCCCGTAGAAGAGAATGGGTCTTATCACAGCTGTGTACATCCAGTGTATAATGTGTGGCTTTATACCCCACTTCTTCCCCACGGCCGTCTTACAGGCGTATAGAGCAACAATAGCTTTCTTGGAGCGGTCTTCAATATTCCGCCTCCAGTCGAGTTTTTTGTCTAGTACAATTCCGAGATATTTGACCTCGGTTGAGAGATTGAGAACCACTCCGTTTACGGATGGTAGTTTGAAAACGGGAATTTTGTATTTCCTTGTAAAGAGCACTGCTTCGGTCTTGGAGGGATTGACGTTAAGTCCACATTCCACCGACCAGCGAGCTACGGTATTTAGAGCGTTTTGCAGTAAATCGCTTATGACCTGAAGATGTTTGCCCGTTGCAGTGATTGCCAAGTCGTCAGCATATGCCACGACCTTGCAGCCGGTGCTCTTGAGGTTTAAGAGTAAGTCGTTTACAGTAAGGTTCCAGAGTAAAGGTGACAGAACACCTCCCTGGGGTGTGCCTCTAGCCACATGTTTGGATTTAGAGCTGTCCCCTACTGTTGAGAATATCGATCTTTTCCTGAGAAGGAGCCCCACAAAGTCCACCAGTCCCTGCTGTATCCCCACCATACAAAGTGATTTGATAACCGCTTCGGGATAGACATTGTTGAAAGCTCCCTCGATGTCTAGAAAGATCCCCAGCGTGAACTCCTTTATGGCCAACCCTTTCTCAATCGTTGAGACGATGTCATGGAGAGCAGTCTCCACGGATTTGCCTTTTGAGTATGCATGCTGGTTGGGAGAGAGTTTGTCTTTCCTTATATTTCGTCGAAAGTGCTCATCTATGAGCCTCTCAAGGGTTTTGATAAGGAACGAGGTGAGGCTTATGGGCCTGAAGTCCTTGGGTTTTGCATGAGCTGCCCTGCCTCCCTTTGGTAGAAAAAACGACTTTCGCCTTCGTCCACTCATATGGAATGTGGGTGAGGGTAAGGCATGCTGTAAAGATCTGTGTAAGCAGGGGACAAAGAAGGTCCTTCGCTGCTTGCAGTTGTGCGGGGAAAATTCCGTCTGGTCCTGGAGATTTGTAGGGTTCGAAGGACATCACTGCCCATTCCACCTTATCGTACCTCACTATGTCTCCTGCGGTATTCCCTGAGAGTGAATTGGCTTGCAGACCTGGCGCGATATTGGAGTCATCAGAGCACCCAGGGAAGTGGGTGGTCATTAGTAGCTCCAGCATTTCGTCGGTTGTAGATGTCCATTCTCCGTTTGGTTTTTGAATAGAGTTTGTCGTTGGGGCACTTTTCGAGAGAACCTTCCTCAGCCTGTTGGCTTCGGAGTTTTCTTCTATGTTGTTACAGAAGTTTTGCCAAGATTTGCGTTGTGCTGTCTTAATGGCCTTCTTGAAAGTTTTAAGAGCGTCTTTGTATGGTTGCCAAAGACCTGTCCTCTTGGCTAGGTTAAAGAGGCGCCTGCTCTCTTTTCTGAGTGCTGAAATCTCTAGATTCCACCACTGGGGTTTCTTTTTACCCTTCGGGAGGGTCTTAGGACAGGAGACTCTAAAAGCGGAATTGCATGCGTTTGTTATAAGGTCTACCGCTTCATCTATTTTTGACGATGAGTCAAGCTCACCGAGAGAAACGACCTTCGTGTTTGAGGGACTCGCTTCGTCAGGTGTTTGCGATAGGCCTAGCCTACCGTGATAAACGTGTCTGGACAGAGAGGCTTGGAGGACGTTTTTATATTTCTGCCAATCCGTCCGCCTCTTATTCCTGTATGCCGTTAGAGTAGTAGGATTGAGAGTTAACTTGAAAGTTATGTATAGGTGGTCGGAAAAGGAGTGCTCTTTGGACACTTGCCAGTTGCTTATCAGGTCTGACAGGCTGCCTGATGCGATGGTGATGTCCAGCACTTCTCTTCTGACAGAGGTCATGAAGGTGGGATCGTTCCCCCGGTTGCATATATATAAATTATTTGCTAATATAAAATCAAGTAAACACTCACCTCGAGGGTTGGTATCGCTTGAGCCCCATATCTCATGATGTGAGTTCGAATCGGCTCCAATTATGACCGGGAGTTTTCCTTTTTCAGCCCCTATGATGGCTTCCTTCAGTCTTATTGGAGGGAGAGATTGGCTGTCGTGGGCCATATAGCTCGTCAGGAACCAGACGACGCTCTCTTTAAGCTGGACGCTTACGCATACTGTGTCTTCGTCGCTGTATTGAGAGAGGAGAATATAAGAAAGTGCTTTTTTAATAAGAATACATGCTCTGATCCTACCTGCTACTGGGGCTGTTACCGTTTGGTAGGCATCAGAGTTCAGTCCGCAAACCCTGTTTCTGACGATCCACGGCTCTTGGACGAGAATGATGTCCTCAGCCCTTTCGCTGAGTCGCAGAAGGAGGGCAGCCGAAGCTGCCTTGGAGTGGTGCAGATTAATTTGGAGAATCCGCACCATCTCTAGAATTACCGACGTCCATTGCCTCTGGCTCTTCTCTTTGGGTGACGGCCCTGACTGTGATGTCAAGGTCCGCCTCCTCAGATTCCGAAGCCAGAAGCTGGTCCCCATCATCAGGTGCTACCCATCGGCTGTATATCGACCCGACGTATGCGGATACTGAGCCCGTTTCGCTCTCAGCATCCGTCGCGACGTCCGATACCCCCGATGGGATGTCCTCCGTTGCGCTCAAGGCGCTCGGTTTTAATATGCTGTTGGAGTCTGGCTCCGGGGCCTTGGGGACGCTCGAGGTGTCTCCCGGTTTGTTGGCCCCCTCGCCAGTGAGAGTAGTAACGGAGTCGGGTGCGCTCGAGGCGTTGCCCGTCTGGTCCGTCTGTCTGGCTCCCTCCGCCTTCTTGTGGACCTTAATGGTGATGGAGTAGAAGCCGTAGCTTATTACCCCACCACAGTCCGCGAGCACTGGGATAGAAGCATCGTTGATGACGAGGTCAACGTAGCGCTGCTTCTCCTTGGTCTCGCCAACTCGGACTATCCTCCAATCATTGGTGGGTAGATCTCCGTTGCCAAGGCGGATGAGCTCGAGGATCTCCTGCGGTTTGGATGGTTCCGTTGGGACCCAAGCCCAGGCTCGAGGCCGCTTAGGGATCTCGTCCCTGTGGACAGCCATCAAGTCTGCCCCGGGCCACAGCTGTCCCACCGAGGAGATTGCCTCCTTGTACAGCCGGACTGCACGTTCGTCCGCGCACGCGACCAGCTTGATTCGCCCTTGATACCAGCCGGCGTCGCGGACGACTGGTGCAGGGCCGGGATACTTCAGGAGTATGCCCTTATAGACCCTGCAGACACCCATCAAGACGGACTTCCAATTGTCCGTGCTGATGTTCCCGTCGGGATGGCTCTTATCGAGCACAGCCAGCGTCAGGTGCTCCTTCGCAGCCTCGCTAAAAGCCTTGGCTGATATGGCCATCGACCGACGGTTCGGGGGGGAGGAAGTCCTGTGCCTCTTCGATCCACTGGGGGTATCGTCTTGAGATCGCTGTCTCTTAGAGGCCAGGTCCTTCTTCTGGTCCGTGCGAGTGGGAGGTATGTCCTTCTCGCCGTTCCCTGAGAGGCGCTTTCCGCTGGCGTTCAGGACTCCCTTAGCCCACTCGAGGGAGGATTTCTGTGCCTCCGTCAGTTGGGCGTACGGTATAGCCTCCAGCCGTTTGATGACCTTCGGGGCTGCCCTTCGGTCGCGCTGGGCCCTGACGTGAGGCTTAATGGCTTTGCCAGTGTTTTGCGCAGCGGTGGTTGGTTTTTTGTCCGAAGAGGACCCCTGTTTTACCACCAAACTGTGCAGGGTAGGAGAGACCTTGGTGGGCCTGGGGGGATTGATCGTCCTCAGCTTTTCCACCGGGAGCGACTTTCCCTCGAGGGGCTTAGTACTTCCGGCTTCCCCGGAGTATGGCTTTCCCTCAAGGGGTGGGGCCATATTTCCAGTCGCTGCGGAGGACCGAAGTAGGGTTTTGGGCCGTGTAGGCCCTTTCGGCACCGTCGTTGCGGTTCCCGAGACAGGGTTGGACGTAACTTCGCCGTGTCCGTCGGCGGCACTACCCGTGCAGGGTTCCGAGGCTGGTTGATTCGTTTTATTCATATTTCTGGTTCTTTGGCCACCTATTGAGCCGAGACCGTTCGGTGGCCGGAAGTAAAAAGGAAGGGGAAGGGAACGGTCGACTACGGCAGAGCCCCATGCCGCAGCAAGTCCACCGTTACTCCCGGAGGTGGACCGGTGTCCGGGAGGCGCCGTTAGAATACAGTCGGAAAAGCCCCCTGACTGCAAACCATCCATGGGCACGGTGACGCATGACACCCTGGATTAGGGGGGAAGGGTAGTTTCGACACCCTCCGGGTCTAGATCCGTAGTGTTCAGTGGAAACAGGGTCACCTCTGGAAGGGTACGATTCCTCATCGTGCACTACGGTCTTGATGTGGGATTGGCTAGGTGTCTAGGGTAACCTGGGCACTATATTGCGCTTCATCCACACCCTGCTTTCGCTCGACCCCCGAAAAATACATATATAATCACTTGTACAAAATAAAAACTCGATTAAAGATGATGAAATTTTTGCAAAAAAAAAATCATATGACCCATGGTTATGAGTAGCGTACTCATACAGAATTACTTTTGACAATCTTCAAAATTTGAACAAAAATTAAGTTGCTCCAAAATCGGTCGGGTTTAGACACAAATGTGTGGAAATACATATATAATCACGTGTACAAAATAAAAACTCGATTAAAGATGATGAAGTTTTTGCAAAAAAAATCCATATGACCCATTGTTATGAGAAGCGTACTCATACAACACTGCTTTTGACAATCTTCAAAATTTGAACAAAAATTAAGTTGCTCCAAAATCAGTCGGGTTTAGACTCAAATGTGTGGAAATACATATATAATCTCGTGTACAAAATAAAAACTCGATTAAAGATGATGAAATTTTTGCAAAAAAAATCCATTGTTATGAGTAGCGTTTTCATACAACATTGCTTTTGACAATCTTAAAAATTTGAACAAAAATTAAGTTGCTCCAAAATCGGTCGGGTTTAGACTCAAATGTGTGCAAATACATATATAATCATGTGTACAAAATAAAAACTCGATTACAGATGATGAAATTTTTGCAAAAAAAAAATCATATGACCCATGGTTATGAGTAGCGTACTCATACAGAATTACTTTTGACAATCTTCAAAATTTGAACAAAAATGAAGTTGCTCCAAAATCGGTCGGGTTTAGACTCAAATGTGTGGAAATACATATATAATCACTTGTACAAAACAAAATCTCGATTAAAGATGAGTAGTGTACTCATACAACATTGCTTTTGACAATCTTAAAAATTTGAACAAAAATTATGTTGCTCCAAAATCGGTCGGGTTTAGACACAAATGTGTGGAAATACATATATAATCTCGTGTACAAAATAAAAACTCGATTAAAGATGATGAAATTTTTGCAAAAAAAATCCATTGTTATGAGTAGCGTACTCATACAACATTGCTTTTGACAATCTTAAAAATTTGAACAAAAATTAAGTTGCTCCAAAATCGGTCGGGTTTAGACTCAAATGTGTGGAAATACATATATAATCACTTGTAGAAAACAAAATCTCGATTAAAGATGAGTAGTGTACTCATACAACATTGCTTTTGACAATCTTAAAAATTTGAACAAAAATTATGTTGCTCCAAAATCGGTCGGGTTTAGACACAAATGTGTGGAAATACATATATAATCACGTGTACAAAATAAAAACTCTATTAAAGATGATGAAGTTTTTGCAAAAAAAATCCATTGTTATGAGTAGCGTACTCATCCAACATTGCTTTTGACAATCTTCAAAATTTTAACATAAATTAAGTTGCTCCAAAATCGGTCGAGTTTAGACTCAAATGTGTGGAAATACATATATAATCACGTGTACAAAATAAAAATTCGATTAAAGATGATGAAATTTTTGCAAAAAAAATCTATATGACCCATTGTTATGAGTAGTGTACTCATACAACATTGCTTTTGACAATCTTAAAAATTTGAACAAAAATTGAGTTGCTACAAAATCGGTCGGGTTTAGATTCAAATGTGTGGAAATACATATATAATCACTTGTACAAAATAAAACCTCGATTAAAGATGATGAAATTTTTCCAGAAAAAATTTATATGACGCATTGTTATGAGTAGCGTACTCATACAACATTGCTTTTGACAATCTTAAAAATTTGAACAAAAATTAAGTTGCTCCAAAATCGGTCGGGTTTAGACTGAAATGTGTGGAAATACATATATAATCACGTGTACAAAATAAAAACTCGATTAAAGATGATGAAATTTTTGCAAAAAAAATCCATATGACCCATTGTTATGAGTAGCGTACTCATACAACATTGCTTTTGACAATCTTAAAAATTTGAACAAAAATTAAGTTGCTCCAAAATCGGTCGGGTTTAGACTCAAATGTGTGGAAATACATATATAATCACGTGTACAAAATAAAAACTCGATTAAAGATGATGAAATTCTTGCAAAAAAAATCCATTGTTATGAGTAGCGTACTCATACATCATTGCTTTTGACAATCTTAAAAATTTGAACAAAAATTAAGTTGCTCCAAAATCGGTCGGGTTTAGACACAAATGTGTCTATATATATAATCACGTGTACAAAATAAAAACTCGATTAAAGCTGATTAAATTTTTGCAAAAAAATCCATTGTTATGAGTAGCGTACTCATACAACATTGCTTTTGACAATCTTCAAAATTTGAACAAACATTAAGTTGCTCCAAAATCGGTCGGGTTTAGACTCAAATGTGTGGAAATACATATATAATCATGTGTACAAAATAAAAACTCGATTAAAGATGATGAAATTTTGCAAAAAAAATCCATTGTTATGAGTAGCGTACTCATACAACATTGCTTTTGACAATCTTAAAAATTTGAGCAAAAATTAAGTTGCTCCAAAATCGGTCGGGTTTAGACTCAAATGTGTGGAAATACATATATAACCATGAGTACAAAATAAAAACTCGATTAAAGATGATGAAATTTTTGCAAAAAAAATTCATATGACCCATGGTTATGAGTAGCGTACTCATACAAAATTACTTTTGACAATCTTCAAAATTTGAACAAAAATTAAGTTGCTCCAAAATCGGTCGGGTTTAGACTCAAATGTGTGGAAATACATATATAATCACGTGTACAAAATAAAAACTCGATTAAAGATGATGAAATTTTTGCAAAAAAATCCATATGACCCATTGTTATGTGTAGCGTACTCATACAACATTGCTTTTGACAATCTTAAAAATTTGAACAAAAATTAAGTTGCTCCAAAATCGGTCGGGTTTAGACTCAAATGTGTGGAAATACATATATAACCACGTGTACAAAATAAAAACTCGATTAAAGATGATGAAATTTTTGCAAAAAAATCCATATGACCCATTGTTATGTGTAGCGTACTCATACAACATTGCTTTTGACAATCTTAAAAATTTGAACAAAAATTAAGTTGCTTCAAAATCGGTCGGGTTTAGATTCAAATGTGTGGAAATACATATATAATCACTTGTACAAAATAAAAACTCGATTAAAGATGATGAAATTTTTGCAAAAAAAATCCATATGACCCATTGTTATGAGTAGTGTACTCATACAACATTGCTTTTGACAATCTTAAAAATTTGAACAAAAATTAAGTTGCTCCAAAATCGGTCGAGTTTAGACTCAAATGTGTGGAAAGACATATATAATCACTTGTACAAAATAAAAACTCGATTAAAGATGATGAAATTTTTGCAAAAAAATCCATATGACCCATTGTTATGTGTAGCGTACTCATACAACATTGCTTTTGACAATCTTAAAAATTTGAGCAAAAATTAAGTTGCTCCAAAATCGGTCGGGTTTAGACTCAAATGTGTGGAAATACATATATAACCACATGTACAAAATAAAAACTCGCTTAAAGATGATGAAATTTTTGCAAAAAAAATTCATATGACCCATGGTTATGAGTAGCGTACTCATACAAAATTACTTTTGACAATCTTCAAAATTTGAACAAAAATTAAGTTGCTCCAAAATCGGTCGGGTTTAGACACAAATGTGTGGAAATACATATATAATCACGTGTACAAAATAAAAACTCGATTAAAGATGATGAAATTTTTGCAAAAACAATCCATATGACCCATTGTTATGAGTAGTGTATTCATACAACATTGCTTTTGACAACCTTAAAAATTTGAACAAAAATTAAGTTGCTCCAAAATCGGTCGGGTTTAGACTCAAATGTGTGGAAATACATATATAATCACTTGTACAAAATAAAAACTCGATTAAAGATGATGAAATTTTTCCAGAAAAAATTCATATGACGCATTGTTATGAGTAGCGTACTCATACAACATTGCTTTTGACAATCTTCAAAATTTGAACAAAAATTAAGTTGCTCCAAAATCGGTCGGGTTTAGACTGAAATGTGTGGAAATACATATATAATCACGTGTACAAAATAAAAACTCGATTAAAGATGATGAAATTTTTGCAAAAAAAATCCATATGACCCATTGTTATGAGTAGCGTACTCATACAATATTGCTTTTGACAATCTTCAAAATTTGAACAAAAATTAAGTTGCTCCAAAATCGGTCGGGTTTAGACTCAAATGTGTGGAAATACATATATAATCATGTGTACAAAATAAAAACTCGATTAAAGATGATGAAATTTTTGCAAAAAAAATTCATATGACCCATTGTTATGAGTAGCGTACTGGTGAGATTGCTTAGATAAATTGATATTTTATTTAAAGTAAAAATTGGTAAGTTGATGTTAACTCCACGAGGTACAAATCCAGAAGAAGGAAGAATAGAGTTACACAAAATGATATATGAAAAATAAGAAATAATAAGTAATGACGTTTAAACATATGTTTGAATATGACATTGTATAAAGTAATAGATTGAAATGCATAGTGTTAGGTAAATGAATATAACTCCTTATCTTCAACACGCCCTCTCAATATGCAGGTCATCTAAGGGGGTAAACCAAGTCCAATAACACATCTCTCGTGATTTTCTCGCGCTAACGGTTTTGTCATCACATCTGCAATCATTTCCTGTGTAGATACGTGCTTTAATGAAAATAATCTTGCGCTGATGCATTCTCTGACATAGTGGTGCTTAATGTCTATGTGTTTAGTCCGTGCATGAAAAACTGGGTCATTGGCTAAACACTGCGCACCCCTGTTGTCCACATAGATTGTAATATCAGCGATCTCGTGAAGACCGATCTCGTTTATGAGACTACGCAAGTATACTGCTTCTTTAGCTGCTTCTGCCAAGCTCACATACTCGGCCTCTGTTGACGAAAGAGCGACTGTTCTTTGCTTTTGTGAGCGCCAGCTTATCGCAGCACCGCTGAGTAAGAAAGCGTAACCCGTGTAGGAACGACGATCAGTTGTGCAGCCACCCCAATCAGCATCGGTGTACCCTACTAGCGGTAAGTCCAATTTTTGATACAGCAAACCTCTGTTTGCAGTACCAGCAAGATACCTTAGTACCCGTTTTGCCGCATTCCAGTGGCATTTTGATGGGTTAGTCACGAATTGAGCTAGTCTAGACACAGTGTTAGCTAAGTCTGGTCTCGTAGCAGTGGACAGGTACATTAGAGATCCAATAAGCTCCCGGTAATGGTAGGACCCATCATAACTCTCAGTGTTCATATCAAAATTCAGCTTCAACTCTGATGGTGTAGCAACCGGATTACACTCACTCATTCCATACTGTTTTAATAATTCCTGTATATAGCCGCTTTGCTTTAAAGTTATAACATCATCCAATTGATGAATTTCTAGGCCCAGACAATATTTAGCTCGCCCAATGTCTTTGATCTCAAACTCATTTAAAAGTTGCTGTTTTAAATTTTGAATAATATTTATGTCATGAGACGCAATTAGTAGATCGTCTACATACACCAGCAATAAAACTAAGTTTTCTTCAAACTTTCCATAAAATAAACACGGTTCATTTTCTGTGGGTTTCAAACCCATACTTAAAATCTTTGACTTAAGTTTGGCATACCACTGCCGACCAGCTTGCTTGAGGCCATATAGCGCCCTCTTAAGCCGACAAATGCTGCCACCTTTATCTATGTCAGTCAACATTTTTGCAGCTCTTCTATAAACATCACTGTTTTTATCAAATTTGAATATAATTTGTTGTAAAATATCATACAATTTATATGGAACCCTCATGAACACTTCTTCGCTTAATGTTCCATTCAAATATGCGCTTACAACATCAAACTGCCAAATCGTGAGATTAAAACGAGCTGACAACGCAAGTAATAGCCGAATCGACTCTAATCGTGCTACAGGTGCATACGTTTCATTATAATTTACGCCGTATTTTTGAGCACAACCTTTAGCTACAAGGCGAGCCTTGCGTCGCTCATACTTATTAGTCAGAACAAAACGGGATCCCAATACATTTTTGTTGTGATTGGCCTGAATTATATCCCATGTATCATTTTTAATCATGTTTATTACCTCACATTCTAAAGCGTCTCGCCAATCCTCATTATCGGGTCCATTTAAAGCGCTTTGCATGCTTACTTCAGCCAAACCAACAAATACATCATCTTCGACAATACCATCATTGTCGCTCTCTGGACAAACAGGTTGCTGTAACAGCTCCGAGTTGGCACGACAACGAAATATTTTGCGCGGCCTTCCTCTATTCCCAATTCGCAACAACTTTGGCCTACCTGGTGCTCTTCGAATTTCCTCTTTGTTGACATCAACTTCTGCAGTGGGTTCACTGGAAATATCGTTCTCAATAGGAGAAGGGGAGAAATCTACAATTTTACGACTGCTGCTATTATTCTCTTCTGAAACTGTAGGCGGCAGAAGCAACTCATCAACGCTACCTGTTGGAGGTGATCCAAATTGCAGTTCATTACCAAACCTGACGTCACGCGCACTAACAATTTTGTGCGCTTTCGGTATCCACACTCGATAACCCTTTTGGTCTCTAGGATACCCTACTAAAACACCTTCAACACATCTGGGTGCAAGCTTATTTTTTTCGGGTAGCTTGTCGAGTACCATCAACTTCGTACCAAATGATCTTAAGTATTTGATATTTGGCTTAATTTTATGTAGATATTCATAAGGCGTTTTTCCACCTAAACTTCGCG
Source organism: Philophylla caesio (assembly GCA_963971545.1). Lineage (NCBI taxonomy): Eukaryota > Metazoa > Arthropoda > Insecta > Diptera > Tephritidae > Philophylla > Philophylla caesio. Next base: position 74,237 of record CAXASM010000042.1, read on the forward strand.
AGGGACATCTGTTCCTTATATGGCACGCAGTTGCTACAGCCTCCGACCAAAAACTGTGACCTAAGTCGGACTGCAGCAAAAGACACCTAGTCATATCCAATAGCGTTCTGTTCATTCGCTCTGCGACTCCATTCTGCTGTGGCGTACGAGGAATACTCAGCCGTCGCGCGATGCCATTATCTGAAAGATACTTATCAAAATCACCATTTATATACTCACGACCATTATCAGACTGCAGGCACTTAATCTTCACGCCGGTTTGCCTTTCCATAAATTTTTGGTACATTTTAAAAGCCTCAAACACGCCAGACTTTTCTCGCAGTATGTATATTTCGCACCACCTTGTACAGTCATCTATAAAGGTGACAAAATATTTACCTCGGCAAATCGACTCTTCCCTAAATGGTCCCACGACATCAGAATGTACAATCCTCAAAGGCTCCGAGCAAGGTCCTCGGCCTCTATTGAACGGTAAAGCAGCCATTTTACCCAATATACACACTTTGCATTGTGTCACCTCGTTTGCGTCGGCAATGTCTGAAGCAGGAACCAAACCGTCATGCACCAATTTTGATAAATCCGCCGCGTTTAGATGGCCCAACCGACAGTGACACTTCAACAGTTCGGAGCACTTCGGCTGGACAGCAGCACACTCGCTGGTCTCCCTTATATAATATAAATCGCCCTTGCGGTCAGCAACCAACAATATTTCTCCTTTTCCATTACATACGTATGCTCCGTTGCTGGCAAATGTCACTCTGTGCCCCTTGTCAGTAATTTTGGCCACGGAAATTAAATTCGTGCGCAAATCAGGAACAAACAGTGTGTTTTGGAACTCCACTTGACGCTGGCATCCTTCGCCTGTCACTGATAAGTTTACAACACCCTTTCCACGCACTTCTGCACACGCCAGCTGACTCGCTAAACTCAGCTTGGCTTTAGAAGACTTTTATATTCTTTTAAACATACATTTATCAGCGCATAAGTGAGCAGTGCACCCACTATCCAATACCCAAGCGCGCTTCATACGTTTGTCACCATACAACGTATCTGCGGTTGCTGAATGGTATGTTGTGTACGTCTCACCAACGCTATATGCCAAGTGTTTGGAATTTTTAGAATTATTTCCTCGGCCAATATCATCACTCGCAGAGCATGCATTTGCTTTGTGCCCTACCAAACCGCATTTAAAACATTTTATTTCTCTTTTACTTTTAGCGAATTTCTGCCAATTTTGCCTACGTGATTTCGCTGCCATCGCAATTACCGTGCTACCTGCCGATTGCTTGCGTGCATCGCTTTCTTCAATTATTTTTACCTTGAGCACTTCAGCCGTTGGGAGCGCGTCGCGTGACTCTATTGCACAACGAAAGTTCTCATAAGAGGAGGGCAAGCTATATAAGAGCATGATAGATAGAAGATCACCGTTGATTTGTACGCTCATACTCTCCAATTTATCCACCGCATCGAAAAACTTCGCAATGTGCTCCTTCACGTCGTCGCCTTCCTCTAATTTCTGTAACATCAATTGCTTTTCGCGCCGGGCCTTTCGATGCATATATTGATTCTAATTTTAACCAAACTTCTCGTGAGGTTTCACATCCCCGAACTTGCTTTAACTCAGATGGCTGAATGGACAGAATCAAATCTGCCTTAGCTTTCTTGTCAGCTTTCAACCAGGCACTCCTCGTTGCAGCATCGTTCTCTGTCGGTATTGTATTACAACCATTCACATATTCCCAAAGGTCGTTTTTCACAAGCAAAGCTTCTACCTGCATGCTCCAAGTATCGAAGTTGTCTTTGGAGAGCAATTCAATCCGCGAAGAGCTGGATGCAGAATTCAAAGCCATAGCTTCCGACGAGTCACAGCACGTGCTTACTTGATCCGCTTTAATTATAAGAGAATTTGCCTTAATATCGCTCATACATAAACAGTCTCACAAAATAAATTTATATTTGCGGGCTGGGCCCATAACCTGGTGAGATTGCTTAGATAAATTGATATTTTATTTAAAGTAAAAATTGTTAAGTTGATGTTAACTCCACGAGGTACAAATCCAGAAGAAGGAAGAATAGAGTTACACAAAATGATATATGAAAAATAAGAAATAATGAGTAATGACGTTTAAACATATGTTTGAATATGACATTGTATAAAGTAATAGATTGAAATGCATAGTGTTAGGTAAATGAATATAACTCCTTATCTTCAACACGTACTCATACAACATTGCTTTTGACAGTCTTCAAAATTTGAACAAAAATTAAGTTGCTCCAAAATCGGTCGGGTTTAGACTCAAATGTGTGGAAATACATATATAATCACTTGTACAAAATAAAAACTCGATTAAAGATGATGAAATTTTGCAAAAAAAATCCATTGTTATGAGTACCGTACTCATATTTACAACATTGCTTTTGACAATCTTAAAAATTTGAACAAAAATTAAGTTGCTCCAAAATCGGTCGGGTTTAGACTCAAATGTGTGGAAATACATATATAACCACGTGTACAAAATAAAAACTCGATTTAAGATGATGAAATTTTTGCAAAAAAAATTCATATGACCCATGGTTATGAGTAGCGTACTCATACAAAATTACTTTTGACAATCTTAAAAATTTGAACAAAAATTAAGTTGCTCCAAAATCGGTCGAGTTTAGACTCAAATGTGTGGAAATACATATATAATCACTTGTACAAAATAAAAACTCGATTAAAGATGATACAATTTTTCCAGAAAAAATTCATATGACGCATTGTTATGAGTAGCGTACTCATACAACATTGCTTTTGACAATCTTAAAAATTTGAACAAAAATTAAGTTGCTCCAAAATCGGTCGGGTTTAGACTGAAATGTGTGGAAATACATATATAATCACGTGTACAAAATAAAAACTCGATTAAAGATGATGAAATTTTTGCAAAAAAAATCCATATGACCCATTGTTATGAGTAGCGTACTCATACAACATTGCTTTTGACAATCTTCAAAATTTGAACAAAAATTAAGTTGCTCCAAAATCGGTCGGGTTTAGACTCAAATGTGTGGAAATACATATATAATCACGTGTACAAAATAAAAACTCGATTAAAGATGATGAAATTTTTGCAAAAAAAATCCATTGTTATGAGTAGCGTACTCATACAACATTGCTTTTTACAATCTTAAAAATTTGAACAAAAATTAAGTTGCTCCAAAATCGGTCGGGTTTTGACACAAATGTGTGAAAATACATATATCATCACGTGTACAAAATAAAAACTCGATTAAAGCTGATGAAATTTTTGCAAAAAAATCCATTGTTATGAGTAGCGTACTCATACAACATTGCTTTTGACAACCTTCAAAATTTGAACAGAAATTAAGTTGCTCCAAAATCGGTCGGGTTTAGACACAAATGTGTGGAAATACATATATAATCACGTGTACAAAATAAAAACTCGATTAAAGATGATGAAATTTTTGCAAAAAAAATTCATATGACCCATTGTTATGAGTAGCGTACTCATACAACATTGCTTTTGACAGTCTTAAAAATTTGAACAAAAATTAAGTTGCTCCAAAATCGGTCGGGTTTAGACTGAAATGTGTGGAAATACATATATAATCACTTATACAAAATCGAAACTCGATTAAAGATGATGAAATTTTTGCAAAAAAAATTCATTGTTATGAGTAGCGTACTCATACAACATTGCTTTTGACAATCTTAAAAATTTGAACAAAAATTAAGTTGCTCCAAAATCGGTCGGGTTTAGACTGAAATGTGTGGAAGTACATATATAATCACTTGTACAAAATAAAAACTCGATTAAAGATGATGGAATTTTTGCAAAAAAAATCCATATGACCCATTGTTATGAGTAGCGTACTCCTACAACATTGCTTTTGACAATCTTCAAAATTTGAACAAAAATTAAGTTGCTCCAAAATCGGTCGGGTTTAGACTCAAATGTGTGGAAATACATATACATATAATCACGTGTACAAAATAAAAACTCGATTAAAGATGATGAAATTTTTGCAAAAAAAATCCATTGTTATGAGTAGCGTACTCATACAACATTGCTTTTTACAATCTTAAAAATTTGAACAAAAATTAAGTTGCTCCAAAATCGGTCGGATTTTGACACAAATGTGTGAAAATACATATATCATCACGTGTACAAAATAAAAACTCGATTAAAGCTGATGAAATTTTTGCAAAAAAATCCATTGTTATGAGTAGCGTACTCATACAACATTGCTTTTGACAATCTTCAAAATTTGAACAGAAATTAAGTTGCTCCAAAATCGGTCGGATTTAGACACAAATGTGTGGAAATACATATATAATCACGTGTACAAAATAAAAACTCGATTAAAGATGATGAAATTTTTGCAAAAAAAATTCATATGACCCATTGTTATGAGTAGCGTACTCATACAACATTGCTTTTGACAGTCTTAAAAATTTGAACAAAAATTAAGTTGCTCCAAAATCGGTCGGGTTTAGACTCAAATGTGTGGAAATACATATATAATCACTTGTACAAAATAAAAACTCGATTAAAGCTGATGAAATTTTTGCAAAAAAAAATCCACTGTTATGAGTAGCGTACTCATACAACATCGCTTTTGACAATCTTAAAAATTTGAACAAAAATTAAGTTGCTCCAAAATCGGTCGGGTTTAGACTCAAATGTGTGGAAATACAAATAAAACGATTTAATTTTATTCGATTGGTTTCTACAGCGCACTAGCTGTTGTCTTTAATGAGTTTTTCAAACTGAACTTACAATCGTGCCCTAGCTTACACCTAGCCCACGGCTTCGCGCTGCGCTGCTGCTGTTCTGCTAGCGTTCTACCGTGCGGACGCAATTCTGCTGACATGGCTGTGCGTGTAGAGTATTCGGTGCAGCCAGTCCGTGCGAACGAAATTCTGCTGACATGGCCGCGCGTGTAGAATATTCGGTGCAGCCAAACCGTGTGAGCGCAATTCTGCTGACATGGTTGCGCGTGTGGAACGTTAGGTGCAACCACCCTGAGTGGGGTTGCGTCAACAAGATGTTGTTGTTGACGAAAATGTTATCGTGAGAACTTATTTACGATAACTCCTCCCCTTCTAAGACAGGGACGTCCACGGGCCTCGTAGCGGCGTTTTTGATTGCTACTTCGACCGATTTGGTTATGTAAAGCTTCCTCCTGTAAGCGATCATGCGTCGGACTGCATAGGCGACCAGACCCACAATGAATATTACCCCGATGGTCGTTAGACTTGCGACATGAACTTTCTCTACACGTTTCTGCAGATGTTTGATGTGCTGCAGATTCTTTTGGTTTACATGGTGAAGGTAAGGTGCGGTAAGTATCTCTGTGTGCTCCGTAAGGTTGATTGTGGCGGCCCATGGTATTTCCGGTTTCAAAGGCGTCGTTGCGTTTTCATTGTAAAATGTCGTACCACTAATTCTCACACGATCTTTGAAGACAACCAGGTAGGTACCGTTGACTGTGATAGGAGCTTCATAATTTTCTTCTATGTCCGCCAGTTGGTCGTTGATGACAACCAAATCGTCGCTGACCTGCGCAATAGGTGGGAGGTTGTTAAATGTTGTGCCGCAGTTGGCGGTATTGCGTGTCACTAGTTGTAGAGCGCATGACGTGAGTGAAGATGCTAAACAAAACGTTGGTACGGTGTCGCTGCAGTTATTTACCGCGAGTGTGCGGTTGTGGCACGTAGGTAAGATGGACCCCTGTAGGTGCAGGATTTCGTGGCCGTGGGCTACTGGCAAAATATTAAGTTTCTTACATCTAAACTTAGGAATAGGATATTTTATTAAAAAATAAATGACATTGTTATATTGTAGAATCTTAATCTTAGCTAAAGACATAATGTCGGTTACTGTAAGGTTTGTGAAATGCTCGTTTGCTATAACGGAATTTATTTCATTACTGTCCAGGAGTATGGGGTTGAGTGTTCCAATTTTTGCGAAAGTAATGGAGGTAATAATGCTATCTAATTCTGTTATTATTGCTCTGTTTCTGGCCATGAGAATATCGTAGAGGTGACCCGTATCTAATTCTTTTTGGTTTGCTACTTCCAAAATTTTGTTTACTGTGACGGTAAGGCTATTGATTTCCTTTTGAACTTCTGTGTTAATGATGAATTGTCTGTCCTGCGAGTCAATCAGCCGTTCCGCTGCGTTTGTCAGTCTTTCAAAGTCAGCGTGGTCGGGAGTCCCAGCAATATATTTCAGTACTGTCCCCAGTGCGTCCAAACTCCTCGTCTGCCTGTGGTGAGTATTTACCATCTGAATAAGTCTATTTATCTGTTTTACGTCCGCGTCCAACAACTTCCTCATATGTGTTAGCGGGAAGAGGTCTGTGGCGTTAATTGTCTCATCCCTATGGATTTCATAAAGAGTCAAATTCGTAACGTGTTGGATATGTCCAAAGTTCTCCCAAATTATGAGGTCCCCATCAACTATCGGAATGTATTTTGCGTGGGAGTAGTTTATTATTCGTCCCTTCGTTCCCGACACTAGTATAGTCATGATCAGATTTAAGATAACCCTAGAAGTACATGAACGTAAAAGTAATTAGATAATTTTTAATTTTAATTTAGCGAAGGTTGTCCTTATGGACCCTCCTCCCTCTTATGAGCACCGTTGTGCCCAAATCCTTTTCAATATTTTCCTCAGTATAAAGGGGTGTCAGCTTATTGCCTAGTCTCCTATTGTTTTTGACCAGGACTTTGTCGCCCTCTGAGAATTCCCTATCTATTCTATTCTTATTGTGCGCTACTAATTCCTTTTCTTGCGCATCCTTTAAGCGAGACGCTATCTGCGCATCGTCCTTTTTTGGACGAAAGACTGTAATGGGCTTCATTCCTGTTACCGTATGAATTGAGTTATTATATTCAATTGTGGACAAAAGGATTATTTCCTCGATATCTTCAAGATTTTTATCGATTTTGAGGCATCGCGAAATTTCCGTCAGTGTGCTATGGAATCGCTCTACGTGTCCATTTGATGTACTATGAAGTGGTGGGGCGTTCGCGATTTCTATACTAAAATGGTTATTTAGTGTCGCCTTGACGCTAAATGAATTTAGGGACTTTTCGTTGTCGCAATATATGGTTTTGGTTCCGGAAAACATATTAAGTAGCTGCAGAAGCTGGGGTTTTACGTCTACTATCGTCCTAGACCTAAGCGACTGTACTATTGCAAACTTCGAAAATTTGTCGATGCAAGTCAAAAAATACTTCGATCCCGTAGAAAATATGTCGATGTGAAGGATTTCTCCGCAATATGTCGGTATGGGTGTCCGAGCAATAAGTTGCTTTTTTGGGTGGCGGTCGTATTTTGCCTGAGAATATACGCGGCAGTTGGCCACGAACTGCTTAGCCTTCTTTTCCAATTTTGGGAAAAAGTAGTCTTCTAATATCTGTTTTGTATTTTCTTGAGCTGCGCGATGAGCTCGATTATGCTCAGCCGCAATTATTTCTTGTTGTTCGTTTGGGTCAAATATGTCATTAACAAATTTCTCTGTATGTCTGAGTTTTACTGTTGGAAAGAGTTCAGTCAATTCATGTTGAAATTGTGCTAGGGTGTGTAGGTCACAATGTATTGCGTTCACTACATCCACTTTCACTGCCTCTTGCAGGAGTTTCATTAAATCATCCTTGGTTTTGAATGAAATTAAATGCCTTGTTTTTTTTCCAAAAATAATATAAGTTCTTCTTTGAGGTTCTACGCCTTCTTCTAAAAGTATTTGGTTTCGGAAACAGTTAACCGGCTTATCGGTTCTTTCAATAGTATTAGTAGACGATACCTCGCTGTGTATTGTCTCAATACTCATATTGTCTAAAGCGTTTATATGCTGCCTAGACAATGCATCCGCAACCACGTTTTCCTTACCCGGTTTGTAGATGAGCTTTGCATTGCATTCATCTATGAAAGCTTTCCATCTCTTAATTTTTGAGTTTGGATTTCTGTCGGAAACCGCAAAGGTTAGTGGCTGGTGGTCCGTAAACACATTAAGCTTGGGTACACCGTAAAGGTAATTTCTGAGCGATTTTAATGCCCAAACGATGGCTAGTAATTCTCTTTCGTTTGTGGCGTAAAGCTCCTCGCTACCGGACAAGGTGCGAGAGATCATGGTAATAGGTTTGCCCTCCTGTGAAAGGACGCCACCGATAGCGTGTGAGGACGCATCAGTAGTCAAATCGAACGGTTTGCTGAAATCCGGATATGTTAGTGTTACGTCCTCGGATGCTAGAATTTCCTTTAATGTATTGAAGGTCTTTTTCTGTTCGTCAGTCAAATCAATTTTGATTTTTTTCGACTGTGATGCAGTAACTCGACCGTATTCTCCCCTCATAATATTTGACAGGGGCTTTGCTATCTTAGCGAAATCTCTTATAAAACAGCGGTAATACCCCGCCAAGCGCAAGAATGATCTAAGCCCCCTCAAAGTGGTGGGCTCAGGGAAATTCCGAATTGTGTCAACTTTGTCTGGACATGTTTTAATTCCCCCTTGCGAGACCAAAAATCCCAAGTATTCAACTTCGCTTTTAAAAAATTTTGACTTTTCTGCCGAAACCCTCATATTGGCTTCGAATAAACTTCTAAGAATTGCTTCAACATCCTTTAAGTGTTGTTGCTCATCGTTTGAGAATATAATGACATCGTCTACGTAGACGAAACAGTTTTTTCCTATGTGTTCTCTCAACACATCGTCTATTGTCCTCTGGAAGATACTGGGAGCGTTCTTCAGGCCGAAGGGTAGCCGACAGAATTCATACTTTCCGTTCTTCACGGAGAAGGCAGTCTTTTCTCTATCGCGCTCTAATAGTTTTATCTGGTGAAAACCAGACTTCAAATCTAGAGTAGTAAAGAATTTGCTCGCGCCCAGATTGGACAAGATCCCTGTAATATCGGGGATCGGGTACTTATCACTGATTGTTTTCTCATTCAGTTTCCGAAAATCTATAACTAATCGTTTTTTTTCTCTGTCGTCTTCATCAAGACCTTTCTTCTTAACTACCCATATAGGGTTGTTGTATGGGGACCTAGAGGTCCGAATGATGCCATTCGCCAAAAGGTCCTGGATTTCCTTATTTACGAAATCCGAAACGCCCAGTGGGTACGGGTATAACCTTGAGTACACTGGTTCCTCGTTCTCTGTGCGAATCGTTGCCACGACATTGGTATTATATGGAAGCGCCTGATTGGGATCTGCAAATACCCCATTTACACTACTAATTATTTTGACGACGGCTTCCTCTAAATGATTGGGAATTGACTTAAACTGCAGTTGCAGATGACTTACATCCTGGCTGGTGATCAATAAAATAACCTCCTTGCCAAAGTCATGCCTAATTGTATTTGTCTTTAGATCAATAGTCGCGTGTACCTTGTTCAATAAGTCGAGGCCATTTACACCATCGAATGATGTCAAATTCGGTAGTATGAAAAAGTCTGCCACTACTCCAAAAATTTTAACTTTGCATTTGTGCTTAATGGGGGTAACCCCATGAATTGATTTAACTGAAAATGGATTCCTAACCGACTGTATTCCTTTTAAGTCTGGCAATTGTTTGATATAACTCCTTGACGCGCCAGTATCGACAAGGAGTTTGACTTTTTTCCCTCCTATTGACCTCGAAATCCAGGGAAGGAGGGATTTTGCTCTTAAAAATTGAGCTCATCATTTTCAATGTTATCTGCTGCTTCTTCCACTTCTTTGTCATACGTTGGTTCGTTAGATGAATCAGGCTCGTCATTCAGATGATTTACGCGCTGTATCTTAGGGCCGGTGTACCGTCCCGAATTCGCTGTGCGCTTCTGCAGATTCCCCTGCTGCCTGCCGTTATGATCTTGGCCAGGACTATTGGGAAGGTGTTTAAAGTGGGATGTGGAAGGATCTAATTCCATAGGCTCGACACGCCTTTGACCTGAATAGTTACTACTAGTATATGGCTTCAAGTTATTAGTGGAACTTTGTGCATGACCGGCCTGCCTATTTTGTTTACTAACTGAATAATGTGGATTCTTGTGACCCCCACTGTGGTCAGAATTAAAGCTCTTTTGATTACTGAGGATCTGGATAGCGTTGGCTTTCTTGTTGTAAAAAGTTTCATGAGATCTGTTTGCAAAATTTGTTGCAAATGCGTAACGCTCGTTATTAGCGTCCACCTCCTGTGCCAAGGCCAGGGCCGATGGAAGGTCCGAAGGCCTAGACGCGAACAGGATGTCACAAAGTGGCTTCCTTAAACCTGATATGAACACTCTGAGTGCATCGGCCCTGTACTTTTCATTTATGGTGTCTGCTACTCCACTTTCGTAGGACATAATAGTTTTGTTTGCTAACAGAGTTAGTTTCTTCTCTACTTCATCGTAGAATTCTAGACATGACATTGAACCTTGTCTCAGTGTAGATAGTTCCTGTTCAATGAGGTATATTGGTCGCTTGTCCGCGTAGGTAAAGTCGAGGCGAGAAATTATTGCGCTAAAATTCAGCACCGTGTTAAAGGACGAAAGTACTGCATCGGCCGCCCCTCGTACCTTATTTCTCAAAATAGTAACTGCTTGATAGTGGCGTTCGCTGCCATCGTATCTTTTAAATAATTCGTATGTATTATGTGCAGCCTCACGCCAGGACACATACGTACCTGGGTGGCCAAAGAATTCGGGAAGAGATTTAATAGCGTCAAGCGTAATCTCGCAACTTACTGTAGGAATGATAGCAACCCTTGTAAACTTTTCTATTTTTGGCTTCGTCAAAGCGACCTAATTCTGAATTGCAATTATCTTTCTGTCGAATTCTAATTTTTGAGCCGCTAATGCCCTGCTCACCTCTGCTCTAATCAACTCGCCTACTTGGTCAGCGTTCATGATATGTTCCTCTGTGTTTTCTAATTTAAGATTTTTAAACAAGTCCTCTAACACTTCACTCATCTACTTCCCCTAAAAATTCTTGTTCTATTTTAACTTTATTTTATTTCAAGTAAATCACTCATCGACTATTCGCAAAAATTGTATTTTCACTTTATTATATTTCACTATTACTACAAGTAATTTTTAAACCAGACAAGCACTTCACTCACCCTTTCATCCTTAACATATTCTTATAATATTCCAGGATTGGTCCCGTTAATCGCCTTTCTTCCTTATCCAGTAGTGGTGTTAATTAATTTTCGGTTTTATATTCGCGTTCCAGGATTGGTCCCGTTAATCGCCTTTCTTCCTTATCCAGTAGTGGTGTTAATTAATTTTCGGTTTTATATTCGCGAGCCCCACGTTGGGCGCCAATAAAACGATTTAATTTTATTCGATTGTTTTCTACAGCGCACTAGCTGTTGTCTTTAATGAGTTTTTCAAACTGAACTTACAATCGTGCCCTAGCTTACACCTAGCCCACGGCTTCGCGCTGCGCTGCTGCTGTTCTGCTAGCGTTCTACCGTGCGGACGCAATTCTGCTGACATGGCTGTGCGTGTAGAGTATTCGGTGCAGCCAGTCCGTGCGAACGCAATTCTGCTGACATGGCCGCGCGTGTAGAATATTCGGTGCAGCCAAACCGTGTGAACGCAATTCTGCTGACATGGTTGCGCGTGTGGAACGTTAGGTGCAACCACCCTGAGTGGGGTTGCGTCAACAAGATGTTGTTGTTGACGAAAATGTTATCGTGAGAACTTATTTACGATAACTTACATATATAATCACTTGTACAAAATAAAAACTCGATTAAAGATGATGAAATTTTTCCAAAAAAAATCCATACGACCCATTGTTATGAGTAGCGTACTCATACAACATTGCTTTTGACAATCTTAAAAATTTGAACAAAAATTAAGTTGCTCCAAAATCGGTCGGGTTTAGACTCAAATGTGCGGAAATACATATATAATCACTTGTACAAAATAAAAACTCGATTAAAGATGATGAAATTTTTCCAAAAAAAATTCATATGACCCATGGTTATGAGTAGCGTACTCATACAACATTGCTTTTGACAATCTTAAAAATTTGAACAAAAATTAAGTTGCTCCAAAATCGGTCGGGTTTAGACTCAAATGTGTGGAAATACATATATAATCACGTGTACAAAATAAAAACTCGATTAAAGATGATGAAATTTTTGCAAAAAAAATCCATATGACCCATTATTATAAGTAGCATACTCATACAACATTGCTTTTGACAATCTTAAAAATTTGAACAAAAATTAAGTTGCTCCAAAATCGGTCGGGTTTAGACTCAAATGTGTGGAAATACATATAAAATCACGTGTACAAAATAAAAACTCGATTAAAGAGGATGAAATTTTTCCAAAAAAAATCCATTGTTATGAGTAGCGTACTTATACAACATTGCTTTTGACAATCTTAAAAATTTGAACAAAAATTAAGTTGCTCCAAAATCGGTCGGGTTTAGACTCAAATGTGTGGAAATACATATATAATCACTTGTACAAAATAAAAACTCGATTAAAGATGATGAAATTTTTCCAAAAAAAATTCATATGACGCATTGTTATGTGTAGCGTACTCATACAATATTGCTTTTGACAATCTTAAAAATTTGAGCAAAAATTAAGTTGCTCCAAAATCGGTCGAGTTTAGACTCAAATGTGTGGAAAGACATATATAATCACTTGTACAAAATAAAAACTCGATTAAAGATGATGAAATTTTTGCAAAAAAATCCATATGACCCATTGTTATGTGTAGCGTACTCATACAACATTGCTTTTGACAATCTTAAAAATTTGAACAAAAATTAAGTTGCTCCAAAATCGGTCGGGTTTAGACTCAAATGTGTGGAAATACATATATAATCACTTGTACAAAATAAAACCTCGATTAAAGATGATGAAATTTTTGAAAAAAAAATCCATTGTTATGAGTAGCGTTTTCATACAGCATTGCTTTTGACAATCTTAAAAATTTGAACAAAAATTAAGTTGCTCCAAAATCGGTCGGGTTTAGACTCAAATGTGTGGAAATACATACATATATAATCACGTGTACAAAATAAAAACTCGATTAAAGATGATGAAATTTTTGCAAAAAAAATTCATATGACCCATTGTTATTAATAGCGTACTCATACAACATTGCTTTTGACAATCTTAAAAATTTGAACAAAAATCAAGTTGCTCCAAAATCGGTCGGGTTTAGACTCAAATGTGTGGAAATACATATGTATATAATCCCGTGTACAAAATAAAAACTCGATTAAAGATGATGAAATTTTTTCAAAAAAAATTCATATGACCCATTGTTATGAGTAGCGTACTATTACAACATTGCTCTTGACAATCTTAAAAATTTTAACAAAAATTAAGTTGCTCCAAAATCGGTCGGGTTTAGACTCAAATGTGTGGAAATACATATATAATCACTTGTACAAAATAAGAACTCGATTAAAGATGATGAAATTTTTGCAAAAAAATCCATATGACCCATTGTTATGTGTAGCGTACTCATACAACATTGCTTTTGACAATCTTAAAAATTTGAACAAAAATTAAGTTGCTCCAAAATCGGTCGGGTTTAGACTCAAATGTGTGGAAATACATATATAATCACTTGTACAAAATAAAACCTCGATTAAAGATGATGAAATTTTTGAAAAAAAAATCCATTGTTATGAGTAGCGTTTTCATACAGCATTGCTTTTGACAATCTTAAAAATTTGAACAAAAATTAAGTTGCTCCAAAATCGGTCGGGTTTAGACTCAAATGTGTGGAAATACATACATATATAATCACGTGTACAAAATAAAAACTCGATTAAAGATGATGAAATTTTTGCAAAAAAAATTCATATGACCCATTGTTATTAATAGCGTACTCATACAACATTGCTTTTGACAATCTTAAAAATTTGAACAAAAATCAAGTTGCTCCAAAATCGGTCGGGTTTAGACTCAAATGTGTGGAAATACATATATAATCACTTGTACAAAATAAAAACTCGATTAAAGATGATGAAATTTTTCCAAAAAAAATTCATATGACGCATTGTTATGAGTAGCGTACTCATACAACATTGCTTTTGACAATCTCCAAAATTTGAACAAAAATTAAGTTGCTCCAAAATCGGTCGGGTTTAGACTCAAATGTGTGGACATACATATGTTTATAATCCCGTGTACAAAATAAAAACTCGATTAAAGATGATGAAATTTTTTCAAAAAAAATTCATATGACCCATTGTTATGAGTAGCGTACTATTACAACATTGCTTTTGACAATCTTAAAAATTTTAACAAAAATTAAGTTGCTCCAAAATCGGTCGGGTTTAGACTCAAATGTGTGGAAATACATATATAATCACTTGTAAAAAATAAAAACTCGATTAAAGATGATACAATTTTTCCAAAAAAAAATCATATGACCCATTGTTATGAGTAGCGTACTCATACAACATTGCTTTTGACAATCTTAAAAATTTGAACAAAAATTAAGTTGCTCCAAAATCGGTCGGGTTTAGACTCAAATGTGTGGAAATACATAAGTAGTTATATAATCACGTGTACTAAATTAAAACTCGATTAAAGATGATGAAATTTTTGCAAAAAAAATTCATATGACCCATTGTTATGAGTAGCGTACTCATACAACATTGCTTTTGACAATCTTAAAAATTTGAACAAAAATTAAGTTGCTCCAAAATCCGTCGGGTTTAGACTCAAATGTGTGGAAATACATATATAATCACTTGTAAAAAATAAAAACTCGATTAAAGATGATACAATTTTTCCAAAAAAAAATCATATGACCCATTGTTATGAGTAGCGTACTCATACAACATTGCTTTTGACAATCTTAAAAATTTGAACAAAAATTAAGTTGCTCCAAAATCGGTCGGGTTTAGACTCAAATGTGTGGAAATACATAAGTATATAATCACGTGTACTAAATTAAAACTCGATTAAAGATGATGAAATTTTTGCAAAAAAAATGATTAATAGCGTACTCATACAACATTGCTTTTGACAATCTTCAAAATTTGAACAAAAATTAAGTTGCTCCAAAATCGGTCGGGTTTAGACTCAAATGTGTGGAAATACATATGTATATAATCACGTGTACAAAATAAAAACTCGATTAAAGATGATGAAATTTTTGCAAAAAAAATTCATTTGACCCATTGTTATGAGTAGCGTACTCTTACAACATTGCTTTTGACAATCTTAAAAATTTTAACAAAAATTAAGTTGCTCCAAAATCGGTCGGGTTTAGACTCAAATGTGTGGAAATACATATATAATCACTTGTAAAAAATAAAAACTCGATTAAAGATGATACAATTTTTCCAAAAAAAAATCATATGACCCATTGTTGTGAGTAGCGTACTCATACAACATTGCTTTTGACAATCTTAAAAATTTGAACAAAAATTAAGTTGCTCCAAAATCGGTCGGGTTTAGACTCAAATGTGTGGAAATACATAAGTATATAATCACGTGTACTAAATTAAAACTCGATTAAAGATGATGAAATTTTTGCAAAAAAAATTCATATGACCCATTGTTATGAGTAGCGTACTCATACAACATTGCTTTTGACAATCTTAAAAATTTGAACAAAAATTAAGTTGCTCCAAAATCCGTCGGGTTTAGACTCAAATGTGTGGAAATACATATATAATCACTTGTACAAAATAAGAACTCGATTAAAGATGATGAAATTTTTGCAAAAAAAATCCATTGTTATGAGTAGCGTACTCATACAACATTGCTTTTGACAATCTTAAAAATTTGAACAAAAATTATGTTGCTCCAAAATCGGTCAATTTTTCCAAAAAAAAATCATATGACCCATTGTTATGAGTAGCGTACTCATACAACATTGCTTTTGACAATCTTCAAAATTTGAACAAAAATGAAGTTGCTCCAAAATCGGTCGGGTTTAGACTCAAATGTGTGGAAATACATATATAATCACTTGTACAAAATAAAAACTCGATTAAAGATGATGAAATTTTTGCAAAAAAAATCCATTGTTATGAGTAGCGTACTCATACAACATAGCTTTTGACAATCTTGAAAATTTGAACAAAAATTAAGTTGCTCCAAAATCGGTCGGGTTTAGACTCAAATGTGTGGAAATACATATATAATCACTTGTACAAAATAAAAACTCGATTAAAGATGATGAAATTTTTGCAAAAAAAATCCATTGTTATGAGTAGCGTACTCATCCAACATTGCTTTTGACAATCTTCAAAATTTGAACAAAAATTAAGTTGCTCCAAAATCGGTCGGGTTTAGACTCAAATGTGTGGAAATACATATATAATCACTTGTACAAAATAAAAACTCGATTAAAGATGATGAAATTTTTGCAAAAAAAATCCATTGTTATGAGTAGCGTACTCATCCAACATTGCTTTTGACAATCTTCAAAATTTGAACAAAAATTAAGTTGCTCCAAAATCGGTCGAGTTTAGACTCAAATGTGTGGAAAGACATATATAATCACTTGTACAAAATAAAAACTCGATTAAAGATGATGAAATTTTTGCAAAAAAATCCATATGACCCATTGTTATGTGTAGCGTACTCATACAACATTGCTTTTGACAATCTTAAAAATATGAACAAAAATTAAGTTGCTCCAAAATCGGTCGGGTTTAGACTCAAATGTGTGGAAATACATATATAATCACTTGTACAAAATAAAAACTCGATTAAAGATGATGAAATTTTTGCAAAAAAATCCATATGACCCATTGTTATGTGTAGCGTACTCATACAACATTGCTTTTGACAATCTTAAAAATTTGAACAAAAATTAAGTTGCTCCAAAATCGGTCGGGTTTAGACTCAAATGTGTGGAAATACATATATAATCACGTGTACAAAATAAAAACTCGATTAAAGATGATGAAATTTTTCCAAAAAAAATTCATATGACGCATTGTTATGTGTAGCGTACTCATACAACATTGCTTTTGACAATCTTAAAAATTTGAACAAAAATTAAGTTGCTCCAAAATCGGTCGAGTTTAGACTCAAATGTGTGGAAAGACATATATAATCACTTGTACAAAATAAAAACTCGATTAAAGATGATGAAATTTTTGCAAAAAAATCCATATGACCCATTGTTATGTGTAGCGTACTCATACAACATTGCTTTTGACAATCTTAAAAATTTGAACAAAAATTAAGTTGCTCCAAAATCGGTCGGGTTTAGACTCAAATGTGTGGAAATACATATATAATCACTTGTACAAAATAAAACCTCGATTAAAGATGATGAAATTTAAAAAAAAAAAATCCATTGTTATGAGTAGCGTTTTCATACAGCATTGCTTTTGACAATCTTAAAAATTTGAACAAAAATTAAGTTGCTCCAAAATCGGTCGGGTTTAGACTCAAATGTGTGGAAATACATACATATATAATCACGTGTACAAAATAAAAACTCTATTAAAGATGATGAAATTTTTGCAAAAAAAATTCATATGACCCATTGTTATTAATAGCGTACTCATACAACATTGCTTTTGACAATCTTAAAAATTTGAACAAAAATCAAGTTGCTCCAAAATCGGTCGGGTTTAGACTCAAATGTGTGGAAATACATACATATATAATCACTTGTACAAAATAAAAACTCGATTAAAGATGATGAAATTTTTCCAAAAAAAATTCATATGACGCATTGTTATGAGTAGCGTACTCATACAACATTGCTTTTGACAATCTTCAAAATTTGAACAAAAATTAAGTTGCTCCAAAATCGGTCGGGTTTAGACTCAAATGTGTGGAAATACATATGTATTTAATCACGTGTACAAAATAAAAACTCGATTAAAGATGATGAAATTCTTGCAAAAAAAATTCATATGACCCATTGTTATGAGTAGCGTACTCTTACAACATTGCTTTTGACAATCTTAAAAATTTTAACAAAAATTAAGTTGCTCCAAAATCGGTCGGGTTTAGACTCAAATGTGTGGAAATACATATTTAATCACTTGTAAAAAATAAAAACTCGATTAAAGATGATACTATTTTTCCAAAAAAAAATCATATGACCCATTGTTATGAGTAGCGTACTCATACAACATTGCTTTTGACAATCTTAAAAATTTGAACAAAAATTAAGTTGCTTCAAAATCGGTCGGGTTTAGACTCAAATGTGTGGAAATACATAAGTATATAATCACGTGTACTAAATTAAAACTCGATTAAAGATGATGAAATTTTTGCAAAAAAAATTCATATGACCCATTGTTATGAGTAGCGTACTCATACAACATTGCTTTTGACAATCTTAAAAATTTGAACAAAAATTAAGTTGCTCCAAAATCCGTCGGGTTTAGACTCAAATGTGTGGAAATACATACATATATAATCACTTGTACAAAATAAAACCTCGATTAAAGATGATGAAATTTTTGAAAAAAAAATCCATTGTTATGAGTAGCGTTTTCATACAGCATTGCTTTTGACAATCTTAAAAATTTGAACAAAAATTAAGTTGCTCCAAAATCGGTCGGGTTTAGACTCAAATGTGTGGAAATACATACATATATAATCACGTGTACAAAATAAAAACTCGATTAAAGATGATGAAATTTTTGCAAAAAAAATTCATATGACCCATTGTTATTAATAGCGTACTCATACAACATTGCTTTTGACAATCTTAAAAATTTGAACAAAAATTAAGTTGCTCCAAAATCGGTCGAGTTTAGACTCAAATGTGTGGAAAGACATATATAATCACTTGTACAAAATAAAAACTCGATTAAAGATGATGAAATTTTTGCAAAAAAATCCATATGACCCATTGTTATGTGTAGCGTACTCATACAACATTGCTTTTGACAATCTTAAAAATTTGAACAAAAATTAAGTTGCTCCAAAATCGGTCGGGTTTAGACTCAAATGTGTGGAAATACATATATAATCACTTGTACAAAATAAAACCTCGATTAAAGATGATGAAATTTTTGAAAAAAAAAATCCAATCTTAAAAATTTGAACAAAAATTAAGTTGCTCCAAAATCGGTCGGGTTTAGACTCAAATGTGTGGAAATACATAAGTATATAATCACGTGTACTAAATTAAAACTCGATTAAAGATGATGAAATTTTTGCAAAAAAAATTCATATGACCCATTGTTATGAGTAGCGTACTCATACAACATTGCTTTTGACAATCTTAAAAATTTGAACAAAAATTAAGTTGCTCCAAAATCCGTCGGGTTTAGACTCAAATGTGTGGAAATACATATATAATCACTTGAACAAAATAAGAACTCGATTAAAGATGATGAAATTTTTGCAAAAAAAATCCATTGTTATGAGTAGCGTACTCATACAACATTGCTTTTGACAATCTTAAAAATTTGAACAAAAATTATGTTGCTCCACAATCGGTCAATTTTTCCAAAAAAAAATCATATGACCCATTGTTATGAGTAGCGTACTCATACAACATTGCTTTTGACAATATTCAAAATTTGAACAAAAATGAAGTTGCTCCAAAATCGGTCGGGTTTAGACTCAAATGTGTGGAAATACATATATAATCACTTGTACAAAATAAAAACTCGATTAAAGATTATGAAATTTTTGCAAAAAAAATCCATTGTTATGAGTAGCGTACTCATACAACATTGCTTTTGACAATCTTGAAAATTTGAACAAAAATTAAGTTGCTCCAAAATCGGTCGGGTTTAGACTCAAATGTGTGGAAATACATATATAATCACTTGTACAAAATAAAAACTCGATTAAAGATGATGAAATTTTTGCAAAAAAAATCCATTGTTATGAGTAGCGTACTCATCCAACATTGCTTTTGACAATCTTCAAAATTTGAACAAAAATTAAGTTGCTCCAAAATCGGTCGGGTTTAGACTCAAATGTGTGGAAATACATATATAATCACTTGTACAAAATAAAAACTCGATTAAAGATGATGAAATTTTTGCAAAAAAAATCCATATGACCCATTGTTATGAGTAGCGTACTCATCCAACATTGCTTTTGACAATCTTCAAAATTTGAACAAAAATTAAGTTGCTCCAAAATCGGTCGAGTTTAGACTCAAATGTGTGGAAAGACATATATAATCACTTGTACAAAATAAAAACTCGATTAAAGATGATGAAATTTTTGCAAAAAAATCCATATGACCCATTGTTATGTGTAGCGTACTCATACAACATTGCTTTTGACAATCTTAAAAATTTGAACAAAAATTAAGTTGCTCCAAAATCGGTCGGGTTTAGACTCAAATGTGTGGAAATACATATATAATCACGTGTACAAAATAAAAACTCGATTAAAGATGATGAAATTTTTCCAAAAAAAATTCATATGACGCATTGTTATGTGTAGCGTACTCATACAACATTGCTTTTGACAATCTTAAAAATTTGAACAAAAATTAAGTTGCTCCAAAATCGGTCGAGTTTAGACTCAAATGTGTGGAAAGACATATATAATCACTTGTACAAAATAAAAACTCGATTAAAGATGATGAAATTTTTGCAAAAAAATCCATATGACCCATTGTTATTAATAGCGTACTCATACAACATTGCTTTTTACAATCTTAAAAATTTGAACAAAAATCAAGTTGCTCCAAAATCGGTCGGGTTTAGACTCAAATGTGTGGAAATACATACATATATAATCACTAGTACAAAATAAAAACTCGATTAAAGATGATGAAATTTTTCCAAAAAAAATTCATATGACGCATTGTTATGAGTAGCGTACTCATACAACATTGCTTTTGACAATCTTCAAAATTTGAACAAAAATTAAGTTGCTCCAAAATCGGTCGGGTTTAGACTCAAATGTGTGGAAATACATATGTATATAATCACGTGTACAAAATAAAAACTCGATTAAAGATGATGAAATTTTTGCAAAAAAAATTCATATGACCCATTGTTATGAGTAGCGTACTCTTACAACATTGCTTTTGACAATCTTAAAAATTTTAACAAAAATTTAGTTGCTCCAAAATCGGTCGGGTTTAGACTCAAATGTGTGGAAATACATATTTAATCACTTGTAAAAAATAAAAACTCGATTAAAGATGATACAATTTTTCCAAAAAAAAATCATATGACCCATTGTTATGAGTAGCGTACTCATACAACATTGCTTTTGACAATCTTAAAAATTTGAACAAAAATTAAGTTGCTCCAAAATCGGTCGGGTTTAGACTCAAATGTGTGGAAATACATAAGTATATAATCACGTGTACTAAATTAAAACTCGATTAAAGATGATGAAATTTTTGCAAAAAAAATTCATATGACCCATTGTTATGAGTAGCGTACTCATACAACATTGCTTTTGACAATCTTAAAAATTTGAACAAAAATTAAGTTGCTCCAAAATCCGTCGGGTTTAGACTCAAATGTGTGGAAATACATATATAATCACTTGTACCAAATAAAACCTCGATTAAAGATGATGAAATTTTTGAAAAAAAAATCCATTGTTATGAGTAGCGTTTTCATACAGCATTGCTTTTGACAATCTTAAAAATTTGAACAAAAATTAAGTTGCTCCAAAATCGGTCGGGTTTAGACTCAAATGTGTGGAAATACATACATATATAAATAATCACGTGTACAAAATAAAAACTCGATTAAAGATGATGAAATTTTTGCAAAAAAAATTCATATGACCCATTGTTATTAATAGCGTACTCATACAACATTGCTTTTGACAATCTTAAAAATTTGAACAAAAATCAAGTTGCTCCAAAATCGGTCGGGTTTAGACTCAAATGTGTGGAAATACATATATAATCACTTGTACAAAATAAAAACTCGATTAAAGATGATGAAATTTTTCCAAAAAAAATTCATATGACGCATTGTTATGAGTAGCGTACTCATACAACATTGCTTTTGACAATCTTCAAAATTTGAACAAAAATTAAGTTGCTCCAAAATCGGTCGGGTTTAGACTCAAATGTGTGGAAATACATATGTATATAATCACGTGTACAAAATAAAAACTCGATTAAAGATGATGAAATTTTTGCAAAAAAAATTCATATGACCCATTGTTATGAGTAGCGTACTCTTACAACATTGCTTTTGACAATCTTAAAAATTTTAACAAAAATTAAGTTGCTCCAAAATCGGTCGGGTTTAGACTCAAATGTGTGGAAATACATATATAATCACTTGTAAAAAATAAAAACTCGATTAAAGATGATACAATTTTTCCAAAAAAAAAATCATATGACCCATTGTTATGAGTAGTGTACTCATACAACATTGCTTTTGACAATCTTAAAAATTTGAACAAAAATTAAGTTGCTCCAAAATCGGTCGGGTTTAGACTCAAATGTGTGGAAATACATAAGTATATAATCACGTGTACTAAATTAAAACTCGATTAAAGATGATGAAATTTTTGCAAAAAAAATTCATATGACCCATTGTTATGAGTAGCGTACTCATACAACATTGCTTTTGACAATCTTAAAAATTTGAACATAAATTAAGTTGCTCCAAAATCCGTCGGGTTTAGACTCGAATGTGTGGAAATACATATATAATCACTTGTACAAAATAAGAACTCGATTAAAGATGATGAAATTTTTGCAAAAAAAATCCATTGTTATGAGTAGCGTACTCATACAACATTGCTTTTGACAATCTTAAAAATTTCAACAAAAATTATGTTGCTCCAAAATCGGTCAATTTTTCCAAAAAAAAATCATATGACCCATTGTTATGAGTAGCGTACTCATCCAACATTGCTTTTGACAATCTTCAAAATTTGAACAAAAATTAAGTTGCTCCAAAATCGGTCGAGTTTAGACTCAAATGTGTGGAAAGACATATATAATCACTTGTACAAAATAAAAACTCGATTAAAGATGATGAAATTTTTGCAAAAAAATCCATATGACCCATTGTTATGTGTAGCGTACTCATACAACATTGCTTTTGACAATCTTAAAAATTTGAACAAAAATTAAGTTGCTCCAAAATCGGTCGGGTTTAGACTCAAATGTGTGGAAATACATATATAATCACTTGTACAAAATAAAAACTCGATTAAAGATGATGAAATTTTTGCAAAAAAAATCCATATGACGCATTGTTATGAGTAGCGTACTCATACAACATTGCTTTTGACAATCTTAAAAATTTGAACAAAAATTAAGTTGCTCCAAAATCCGTCGGGTTTAGACTCAAATGTGTGGAAATACATATATAATCACTTGTACCAAATAAAACCTCGATTAAAGATGATGAAATTTTTGAAAAAAAAATCCATTGTTATGAGTAGCGTTTTCATACAGCATTGCTTTTGACAATCTTAAAAATTTTAACAAAAATTAAGTTGCTCCAAAATCGGTCGGGTTTAGACTCAAATGTGTGGAAATACATACATATATAAATAATCACGTGTACAAAATAAAAACTCGATTAAAGATGATGAAATTTTTGCAAAAAAAATTCATATGACCCATTGTTATTAATAGCGTACTCATACAACATTGCTTTTGACAATCTTAAAAATTTGAACAAAAATCAAGTTGCTCCAAAATCGGTCGGGTTTAGACTCAAATGTGTGGAAATACATATATAATCACTTGTACAAAATAAAAACTCGATTAAAGATGATGAAATTTTTCCAAAAAAAATTCATATGACGCATTGTTATGAGTAGCGTACTCATACAACATTGCTTTTGACAATCTTCAAAATTTGAACAAAAATTAAGTTGCTCCAAAATCGGTCGGGTTTAGACTCAAATGTGTGGAAATACATATGTATATAATCACGTGTACAAAATAAAAACTCGATTAAAGATGATGAAATTTTTGCAAAAAAAATTCATATGACCCATTGTTATGAGTAGCGTACTCTTACAACATTGCTTTTGACAATCTTAAAAATTTTAACAAAAATTAAGTTGCTCCAAAATCGGTCGGGTTTAGACTCAAATGTGTGGAAATACATATATAATCACTTGTAAAAAATAAAAACTCGATTAAAGATGATACAATTTTTCCAAAAAAAAAATCATATGACCCATTGTTATGAGTAGTGTACTCATACAACATTGCTTTTGACAATCTTAAAAATTTGAACAAAAATTAAGTTGCTCCAAAATCGGTCGGGTTTAGACTCAAATGTGTGGAAATACATAAGTATATAATCACGTGTACTAAATTAAAACTCGATTAAAGATGATGAAATTTTTGCAAAAAAAATTCATATGACCCATTGTTATGAGTAGCGTACTCATACAACATTGCTTTTGACAATCTTAAAAATTTGAACATAAATTAAGTTGCTCCAAAATCCGTCGGGTTTAGACTCGAATGTGTGGAAATACATATATAATCACTTGTACAAAATAAGAACTCGATTAAAGATGATGAAATTTTTGCAAAAAAAATCCATTGTTATGAGTAGCGTACTCATACAACATTGCTTTTGACAATCTTAAAAATTTCAACAAAAATTATGTTGCTCCAAAATCGGTCAATTTTTCCAAAAAAAAATCATATGACCCATTGTTATGAGTAGCGTACTCATCCAACATTGCTTTTGACAATCTTCAAAATTTGAACAAAAATTAAGTTGCTCCAAAATCGGTCGAGTTTAGACTCAAATGTGTGGAAAGACATATATAATCACTTGTACAAAATAAAAACTCGATTAAAGATGATGAAATTTTTGCAAAAAAATCCATATGACCCATTGTTATGTGTAGCGTACTCATACAACATTGCTTTTGACAATCTTAAAAATTTGAACAAAAATTAAGTTGCTCCAAAATCGGTCGGGTTTAGACTCAAATGTGTGGAAATACATATATAATCACTTGTACAAAATAAAAACTCGATTAAAGATGATGAAATTTTTGCAAAAAAAATCCATATGACGCATTGTTATGAGTAGCGTACTCATACAACATTGCTTTTGACAATCTTCAAAATTTGAACAAAAATTAAGTTGCTCCAAAATCGGTCGGGTTTAGACTCAAATGTGCGGAAATACATATATAATCACTTGTACAAAATAAAAACTCGATTAAAGATGATGAAATTTTTGCAAAGAAAATCCATTGTTATGAGTAGCGTACTCATACAACATTGCTTTTGACAATCTTAAAAATTTGAACAAAAATTAAGTTGCTCCAAAATCGGTCGAGTTTAGACTCAAATGTGTGGAAAGACATATATAATCACTTGTACAAAATAAAAACTCGATTAAAGATGATGAAATTTTTCCAAAAAAAATTCATATGACGCATTGTTATGAGTAGCGTACTCATACAACATTGCTTTTGACAATCTTCAAAATTTAAACAAAAATTAAGTTGCTCCAAAATCGGTCGGGTTTAGACTCAAATGTGTGGAAATACATATATAATCACTTGTACAAAATAAAAACTCAATTAAAGATGATGAAATTTTTCAAAAAAAAATTCATATGACGCATTGTTATGAGTAGCGTACTCATACAACATTGCTTTTGACAATCTTAAAAATTTGAACAAAAATTAAGTTGCTCCAAAATCGGTCGGGTTTAGACTCAAATGTGTGGAAATACATATATAATCACTTGTACAAAATAAAAACTCGATTAAAGATGATGAAATTTTTGCAAAAAAAATCCATTGTTATGAGTAGCGTACTCATACAACATTGCTATTGACAATCTTGAAAATTTGAACAAAAATTAAGTTGCTCCAAAATCGGTCGGGTTTAGACTCAAATGTGTGGAAATACATATAAAATCACGTGTACAAAATAAAAACTCGATTAAAGATGATGAAATTTTTGCAAAGAAATCCATATGACCCACTGTTATGAGTAGCGTACACATACAACATTGCTTTTGGCAATCTTAAAAATTTTAACAAAAATTAAGTTGCTCCAAAATCGGTCGGGTTTAGACACAAATGTGTGGAAATACATATATAACCACGTGTTCAAAATAAAAACTCGATTAAAGATGATGAAATTTTTGCAAAAAAAATCCATATGACCCATTGTTATGAGCAGCATACTCATACAACATTGCTTTTGACAATCTTAAAAATTTGAACAAAAATTAAGTTGCTCCAAAATCGGTCGGGTTTAGACTCAAATGTGTGGAAATACATATATAACCACGTGTTCAAAATAAAAACTCGATTAAAGATGATGAAATTTTTGCAAAAAAAATCCATATGACCCATTGTTATGAGCAGCATACTCATACAACATTGCTTTTGACAATCTTAAAAATTTGAACAAAAATTAAGTTGCTCCAAAATCGGTCGGGTTTAGACTCAAATGTGTGGAAATACATATATAATCACTTGTACAAAATAAAAACTCGATTAAAGATGATGAAATTTTTGCAAAAAAAATCCATTGTTATGAGTAGCGTACTCACACAACATTGCTTTTGACAATCTTAAAAATTTGAACAAAAATTAAGTTGCTCCAAAATCGGTCGGGTTTAGACTCAAATGTGTGGAAATACATATATAATCACTTGTACAAAATAAAAACTCGATTAAAGATGATGAAATTTTTGCAAAAAAAATCCATTGTTATGAGTAGCGTACTCATACAACATTGCTATTGACAATCTTGAAAATTTGAACAAAAATTAAGTTGCTCCAAAATCGGTCGGGTTTAGACTCAAATGTGTGGAAATACATATAAAATCACGTGTACAAAATAAAAACTCGATTAAAGATGATGAAATTTTTGCAAAGAAATCCATATGACCCATTGTTATGAGTAGCGTACACATACAACATTGCTTTTGGCAATCTTAAAAATTTTAACAAAAATTAAGTTGCTCCAAAATCGGTCGGGTTTAGACACAAATGTGTGGAAATACATATATAACCACGTGTACAAAAAAAAACTCGATTAAAGATGATGAAATTTTTCCAAAAAAAAATTCATATGACGCATTGTTATGAGTAGCGTACTCATACAACATTGCTTTTGACAATCTTAAAAATTTGAACAAAAATTAAGTTGCTCCAAAATCGGTCAGGTTTAGACTCAAATGTGTGGAAATACACATATAATCACGTGAACAAAATAAAGATGATGAAATTTTTGCAAAAAAAATCCATTGTTATGAGTAGCGTACTCATCCAACATTGCTTTTGACAATCTTAAAAATTTTAACAAAAATTAAGTTGCTCCAAAATCGGTCGGGTTTAGACACAAAGGTGTGGAAATACATATATAATCACGTGTACAAAATAAAAACTCGATTAGAGCTGATGAAATTTTTGCAAAAAAAATCCAATTGACCCATTGTTATGTGTAGCGTACTCATGCAACATTGCTTTTGACAATCTTACAAATTTGAACAAAAAATTAAGTTGCTCCAAAATCGGTCAGGTTTAGACACAAAGGTGTGGAAATACATATATAATCACGTATACAAAATAAAAACTCGGTTAAAGCTGATGAAATTTTTGCAAAAAAAATTCATATGACCCATGGTTATGAGTAGCGTACTCATACAACATTGCTTTTGACAATCTTAAAAATTTGAACAAAAATTAAGTTGCTCCAAAATCGGTCGGGTTTAGACTCAAATGTGTGGAAATACATATATGTATAATCACGTGTACAAAAAAAACTCGATTAAAGATGATGAAATTTTTGCAAAAAAAATTCATATGACCCATGGTTATGAGTAGCGTACTCATACAACATTGCTTTTGACAATCTTAAAAATTTGAACAAAAATTAAGTTGCTCCAAAATCGGTCGGGTTCCACACAAATGTGTGGAAATACGTATATAATCACGTGTACAAAATAAAAACTCGATTAAAGCTGATGAAATTTTTGCAAAAAAAAATCCATTGTTATGAGTAGCGTACTCATACAACAGTGCTTTTGACAATCTTAAAAATTTGAACAAAAATTAAGTTGCTCCAAAATCGGTCGGGTTTAGACACAAATGTGTGGAAATACATATATAATCACTTGTACAAAATAAAAACTCGATTAAATATGATGAAATTTTTGCAAAAAAAATCCATTGTTATGAGTAGCGTACTCATACAACATTGCTTTTGCAATCTTAAAAATTTGAACAAAAATTAAGTTGCTCCAAAATCGGTCGGGTTTAGACTCAAATGTGTGGAAATACATATATGTATAATCCCGTGTACAAAAAAAAACTCGATTAAAGATGATGAAATTTTTGCAAAAAAAATTCATATGACCCATGGTTATGAGTAGCGTACTCATACAACATTGCTTTTGACAATCTTAAAAATTTGAACAAAAATTAAGTTGCTCCAAAATCGGTCGGGTTTAGACACAAATGTGTGGAAATACGTATATAATCACGTGTACAAAATAAAAAATCGATTAAAGATGATAAAATTTTTCCAAAAAAAATTCATATGACCCATTGTTATGAGTAGCGTACTTATACAACATTGCTTTTGACAATCTTAAAAATTTGAACAAAAATTAAGTTGCTCCAAAATCGGTCGGGTTTAGACTCAAATGTGTGGAAATACATATATAATCACTTGTACAAAATAAAAACTCGATTAAAGATGATGAAATTTTTGCAAAAAAAATCCATATGATCCATTGTTATGAGTAGCGTACTCATACAACATTGCTTTTGACAATCTTAAAAATTTGAACAAAAATTAAGTTGCTCCAAAATCGGTCGGGTTTAGACTCAAATGTGCGGAAATACATATATAATCACTTGTACAAAATAAAAACTCGATTAAAAATGATGAAATTTTTGCAAAAAAAATCCATATGACCCATTGTTATGAGTAGCGTACTCATACAACATTGCTTTTGACAATCTTAAAAATTTGAACAAAAATTAAGTTGCTCCAAAATCGGTCGGGTTTAGACTCAAATGTGTGGAAATACATATATAATCACTTGTACAAAATAAAAACTCGATTAAAGATGATGAAATTTTTGCAAAAAAAATCCATATGACCCATTGTTATGAGTAGCGTACTCATACAACATTGCTTTTGACAATCTTAAAAATTTGAACAAAAATTAAGTTGCTCCAAAATCGGTCGGGTTTAGACTCAAATGTGTGGAAATACATATATAACCACGTGTACAAAAAAAAACTCGATTAAAGATGATGAAATTTTTCCAAAAAAAATTCATATGACGCATTGTTATGAGTAGCGTACTCATACAACATTGCTTTTGACAATCTTAAAAATTTGAACAAAAATTAAGTTGCTCCAAAATCGGTCAGGTTTAGACTCAAATGTGTGGAAATACACATATAATCACGTGAACAAAATAAAGATGATGAAATTTTTGCAAAAAAAATCCATTGTTATGAGTAGCGTACTCATCCAACATTGCTTTTGACAATCTTAAAAATTTTAACGAAAATTAAGTTGCTCCAAAATCGGTCGGGTTTAGACACAAAGGTGTGGAAATACATATATAATCACGTGTACAAAATAAAAACTCGATTAGAGCTGATGAAATTTTTGCAAAAAAAATCCAATTGACCCATTGTTATGTGTAGCGTACTCATGCAACATTGCTTTTGTCAATCTTACAAATTTGAACAAAAAATTAAGTTGCTCCAAAATCGGTCAGGTTTAGACACAAAGGTGTGGAAATACATATATAATCACGTATACAAAATAAAAACTCGGTTAAAGCTGATGAAATTTTTGCAAAAAAAATTCATATGACCCATGGTTATGAGTAGCGTACTCATACAACATTGCTTTTGACAATCTTAAAAATTTGAACAAAAATTAAGTTGCTCCAAAATCGGTCGGGTTTAGACTCAAATGTGTGGAAATACATATATGTATAATCACGTGTACAAAAAAAACTCGATTAAAGATGATGAAATTTTTGCAAAAAAAATTCATATGACCCATGGTTATGAGTAGCGTACTCATACAACATTGCTTTTGACAATCTTAAAAATTTGAACAAAAATTAAGTTGCTCCAAAATCGGTCGGGTTCCACACAAATGTGTGGAAATACGTATATAATCACGTGTACAAAATAAAAACTCGATTAAAGCTGATGAAATTTTTGCAAAAAAAAATCCATTGTTATGAGTAGCGTACTCATACAACAGTGCTTTTGACAATCTTAAAAATTTGAACAAAAATTAAGTTGCTCCAAAATCGGTCGGGTTTAGACACAAATGTGTGGAAATACATATATAATCACTTGTACAAAATAAAAACTCGATTAAATATGATGAAATTTTTGCAAAAAAAATCCATTGTTATGAGTAGCGTACTCATACAACATTGCTTTTGCAATCTTAAAAATTTGAACAAAAATTAAGTTGCTCCAAAATCGGTCGGGTTTAGACTCAAATGTGTGGAAATACATATATGTATAATCCCGTGTACAAAAAAAAACTCGATTAAAGATGATGAAATTTTTGCAAAAAAAATTCATATGACCCATGGTTATGAGTAGCGTACTCATACAACATTGCTTTTGACAATCTTAAAAATTTGAACAAAAATTAAGTTGCTCCAAAATCGGTCGGGTTTAGACACAAATGTGTGGAAATACGTATATAATCACGTGTACAAAATAAAAAATCGATTAAAGATGATAAAATTTTTCCAAAAAAAATTCATATGACCCATTGTTATGAGTAGCGTACTTATACAACATTGCTTTTGACAATCTTAAAAATTTGAACAAAAATTAAGTTGCTCCAAAATCGGTCGGGTTTAGACTCAAATGTGCGGAAATACATATATAATCACTTGTACAAAATAAAAACTCGATTAAAAATGATGAAATTTTTGCAAAAAAAATCCATATGACCCATTGTTATGAGTAGCGTACTCATACAACATTGCTTTTGACAATCTTAAAAATTTGAACAAAAATTAAGTTGCTCCAAAATCGGTCGGGTTTAGACTCAAATGTGTGGAAATACATATATAATCACTTGTACAAAATAAAAACTCGATTAAAGATGATGAAATTTTTGCAAAAAAAATCCATATGACCCATTGTTATGAGTAGCGTACTCATACAACATTGCTTTTGACAATCTTAAAAATTTGAACAAAAATTAAGTTGCTCCAAAATCGGTCGGGTTTAGACTCAAATGTGTGGAAATACATATATAATCACTTGTACAAAATAAAAACTCGATTAAAGATGATGGAATTTTTGCAAAAAAATCCATATGACCCATTGTTATGAGTAGCGTACTCATACAACATTGCTTTTGACAATCTTCAAAACTTGAACAAAAATTAAGTTGCTCCAAAATCGGTCGAGTTTAAACTCAAATGTGTGGAAATACATATATAACCACGTGTACAAAATAAAAACTCGATTAAAGATGATGAAAATTTTCCTAAAAAAAATCATATGACGCATTGTTATGAGTAGGGTACTCATACAACATTGCTTTTGACAATCTTCAAAATTTGAACAAAAATTAAGTTGCTCCAAAATCGGTCGGGTTTAGACTCAAATGTGTGGAAATACATATATAATCACTTGTACACAATAAAAACTCGATTAAAGATGATGAAATTTTTGCAAAAAAAATGACCCATGGTTATGAGTAGCGTACTCATACAACATTGCTTTTGACAATCTTAAAAATTTGAACAAAAATTAAGTTGCTCCAAAATCGGTCGGGTTTAGACTCAAATGTGTTGAAATACATATATAATCACGTGTACAAAATAAAAACTCGATTAAAGCTGATGAAATTTTTGCAAAAAAAATCCATTGTTATGAGTAGCGAACTCATACAACATTGCTTTTGACAATCTTAAAAATTTGAACAAAAATTAAGTTGCTCCAAAATCGGTCGGGTTTAGACTCAAATGTGTGCAAATATGATGAAATTTTTGCAAAAAAAATCCATTGTTATGAATAGCGTACTCATACAACATTGCTTTTGACAATCTTAAAAATTTGAACAAAAATTAAGTTGCTCCAAAATCGGTCGGGTTTAGACTCAAATGTGTGGAAATACATATATAATCACTTGTACAAAATAAAAGCTCGATTAAGGATGATGAAATTTTTGCAAAAAAATCCATTGTTATGAATAGCGTACTCATACAACATTGCTTTTGACAATCTTAAAAATTTGAACAAAAATTAAGTTGCTCCAAAATCGGTCGGGTTTAGACTCAAATGTGTGGAAATACATATATAATCACGTGTACAAAATAAAAACTCGATTAAAGATGATGAAATTTTTGCAAAAAAATTCATATGACCCATGGTTATGAGTAGCGTACTCATACAACATTGCTTTTGACAATCTTCAAAATTTGAACAAAAATTAAGTTGCTCCAAAATCGGTCGAGTTTAGACTCAAATTTGTGGAAATACATATATAATCACGTGTACAAAATAAAAACTCGATTAAAGATGATGAAATTTTTCCAAAAAAAATTCATATGACACATTGTTATGAGTAGCGTACTCATACAACATTGAACAAAAATTAAGTTGCTCCAAAATTGGTCGGGTTTAGACTCAAATGTGTGGAAATACATATATAATCACGTGTACAAAATAAAAACTCGATTAAAGATGATGAAATTTTTGCAAAAAAAATTCATATGACCCATGGTTATGAGTAGCGTACTCATACAACATTGCTTTTGACAATCTTAAAAATTTTAACAAAAATTAAGTTGCTCCAAAATCGGTCGGGTTTAGACTCAAATGTGTGGAAATACATCTATAATATCGTGTAAAAAATAAAAACTCGATTAAAGATGATTAAGTTTTTCCAAAAAAAATGCATATGACGCATTGTTATGAGTAGCGTACTCATACAACATTGCTTTTGAAAATCTTCAAAATTTGAACAAAAATTAAGTTGCTTCAAAATCGGTCGGGTTTAGACTCAAATGTGTGGAAATACATCTATAATATCGTGTACAAAATAAAAACTCGATTAAAGATGATGCAATTTTTCCAAAAAAAATTCATATGACCCATTGTTATTAGTAGCGTACTCATACAACATTGCTTTTGACAATCTTAAAAATTTGAACAAAAATTAAGTTGCTCCAAACTCGGTCGGGTTTAGACTCAAATGTGTGGAAATACATATATAATCACGTGTACAAAATAAAAACTCGATTAAAGATGATGAAATTTTTGCAAAAAAAAATCCATATGACCCATTGTTATGAGTAGCGTACTCATACAACATTGCTTTTGACAATCTTAAAAATTTGAACAAAAATTAAGTTGCTCCAAAATCGGTCGGGTTTAGACTCAAATGTGTGGAAATACATATGTATATAATCACGTGTACAAAATAAAAACTCGATTAAAGATGATGAAATTTTTGCAAAAAAAATCCATTGTTATCAGTAGCGTACTCATACAACATTGCTTTTGACAATCTTCAAAATTTGAACAAAAATTAAGTTGCTCCAAAATCGGTCGGGTTTAGACACAAATGTGTGGAAATACATATATAATCACGTGTACAAAATAAAAACTCGATTAAAGCTGATGAAATTTTTGCAAAAAAATCCATTGTTATGAGTAGCGTACTCATACAACATTGCTTTTGACAATCTTAAAAATTTGAACAAAAATTAAGTTGCTCCAAAATCGGTCGGGTTTAGACTCAAATGTGTGGAAATACATACATAAGTAATCACGTGTACAAAATAAAAACTCGATTAAAGATGATGAAGTTTTTCCAAAAAAAATGCATATGACGCATTGTTATGAGTAGCGTACTCATACAACATTGCTTTTGAAAATCTTCAAAATTTGAACAAAAATTAAGTTGCTCCAAAATCGGTCGGGTTTAGACTCAAATGTGTGGAAATACATCTATAATATCGTGTACAAAATAAAAACTCGATTAAAGATGATGCAATTTTTCAAAAAAAATTCATATGACCCATTGTTATTAGTAGCGTACTCATACAACATTGCTTTTGACAATCTTAAAAATTTGAACAAAAATTTAGTTGCTCCAAAATCGGTCGGGTTTAGACTCAAATGTGTGGAAATACATATATAATCACGTGTACAAAATAAAAACTCGATTAAAGATGATGAAATTTTTGCAAAAAAAATCCATATGACCCATTGTTATGAGTAGCGTACTCATACAACATTGCTTTTGACAATCTTAAAAATTTGAACAAAAATTAAGTTGCTCCAAAATCGGTCGGGTTTAGACTCAAATGTGTGGAAATACATCTATAATATCGTGTACAAAATAAAAACTCGATTAAAGATGATGAAATTTTTCCAAAAAAAATTCATATGACCCATTGTTATTAGTAGCGTACTCATACAACATTGCTTTTGACAATCTTAAAAATTTGAACAAAAATTAAGTTGCTCCAAAATCGGTCGGGTTTAGACTCAAATGTGTGGAAATACATATATAATCACTTGTACAAAATAAAAACTCGATTAAAGATGATGCAATTTTTGCAAAAAAAATCCATATGACCCATTGTTATGAGTAGCGTACTCATACAACATTGCTTTTGACAATCTTAAAAATTTGAACAAAAATTAAGTTGCTCCAAAATCGGTCGGGTTTAGACTCAAATCTGTGGAAATACATATGTATATAATCACGTGTACAAAATAAAAACTCGATTAAAGATGATGCAATTTTTGCAAAAAAAATCCATTGTTATGAGTAGCGTACTCATACAACATTGCTTTTGACAATCTTAAAAATTTGAACAAAAATTAAGTTGCTCCAAAATCGGTCGGGTTAAGACACAAATGTGTGGAAATACATATATAATCACGTGTACAAAATAAAAACTCGATTAAAGTTGATGAACTTTTTGCAAAAAAATCCATTGTTATGAGTAGCGTACTCATCCAACATTGCTTTTGACAATCTTCAAAATTTGAACAAAAATTAAGTTGCTCCAAAATCGGTCGGGTTTAGACACAAATGTGTGGAAATACATATATAATCACGTGTACAAAATAAAAACTTGATTAAAGCTGATGAAATTTTTGCAAAAAAATCCATTGTTATGAGTAGCGTACTCATACAACATTGCTTTTGACAATCTTCAAAATTTGAACAAAAATTAAGTTTCTCCAAAATCGGTCGGGTTTAGACTCAAATGTGTGGAAATACATACATAAATAACCACGTGTACAAAATAAAAACTGGATTAAAGATGATGAAGTTTTTCCAAAAAAATGCATATGACGCATTGTTATGAGTAGCGTACTCATACAACATTGCTTTTGAAAATCTTAAAAATTTGAACAAAAATTAAGTTGCTCCAAAATCGGTCGGGTTTAGACTCAAATGTGTGGAAATACATCTATAATATCGTGTACAAAATAAAAACTCGATTAAAGATGATGCAATTTTTCCAAAAAAAATTCATATGACCCATTGTTATTAGTAGCGTACTCATACAACATTGCTTTTGACAATCTTAAAAATTTGAACAAAAATTAAGTTGCTCCAAAATCGGTCGGGTTTAGACTCAAATGTGTGGAAATACATATGTATATAATCACGTGTACAAAATAAAAACTCGATTAAATATGATGAAATGTTTGCAAAAAAAATACATTGTTATGAGTAGCGTACTCATACAACATTGCTTTTGACAATCTTAAAAATTTGAACAAAAATTAAGTTGCTCCAAAATCGGTCGGGTTTAGACACAAATGTGTGGAAATACATATATAATCACGTGTACAAAATAAAAACTCGATTAAAGATGATGAAATTTTTGCAAAAAAAATCCATATGACCCATTGTTATGAGTAGCGTACTCATACAACGTTGCTTTTGACAATCTTAAAAATTTGAACAAAAATTAAGTTGCTCCAAAATCGGTCAGGTTTAGACTTAAATGTGTGGAAATACATATGTATATAATCACGTGTACAAAATAAAAACTCGATTAAAGCTGATGACATTTTTGCAAAAAAATCCATTGTTATTAGTAGCGTACTCATACAACATTGCTTTTGACAATCTTAAAAATTTGAACAAAAATTAAGTTGCTCCAAAATCGGTCGGGTTTAGACTCAAATGTGTGGAAATACATATGTATATAATCACGTGTACAAAATAAAAACTCGATTAAATATGATGAAATTTTTGCAAAAAAAATACATTGTTATGAGTAGCGTACTCATACAACATTGCTTTTGACAATCTTAAAAATTTGAACAAAAATTAAGTTGCTCCAAAATCGGTCGGGTTTAGACACAAATGTGTGGAAATACATATATAATCACGTGTACAAGATAAAAACTCGATAAAGATGATGCAATTTTTCCAAAAAAAATTCATATGACCCATTGTTATTAGTAGCGTACTCATACAACATTGCTTTTGACAATCTTAAAAATTTGAACAAAATTTAAGTTGCTCCAAAATCGGTCGGGTTTAGACTCAAATGTGTGGAAATACATATGCATATAATCACGTGTACAAAATAAAAACTCGATTAAAGCTGATGACATTTTTGCAAAAAAATCCATTGTTATGAGTAGCGTACTCATACAACATTGCTTTTGACAATCTTCAAAATTTGGACAAAAATTAAGTTGCTCCAAAATCGGTCGGGTTTAGACTCAAATGTGTGGAAATACATCTATAATATCGTGTACAAAATAAAAACTCGATTAAAGATGATGAAATTTTTCCAAAAAAAATTCATATGACCCATTGTTATTAGTAGCGTACTCATACAACATTGCTTTTGACAATCTTAAAAATTTGAACAAAAATTAAGTTGCTCCAAAATCGGTCGGGTTTAGACTCAAATGTGTGGAAATACATCTATAATATCGTGTACAAAATAAAAACTCGATTAAAGATGATGAAATTTTTCCAAAAAAAATTCATATGACCCATTGTTATTAGTAGCGTACTCATACAACATTGCTTTTGACAATCTTAAAAATTTGAACAAAAATTAAGTTGCTCCAAAATCGGTCGGATTTAGACTCAAATGTGTGGAAATACATATATAATCACGTGTACAAAATAAAAACTCGATTAAAGCTGATGAAATTTTTGCAAAAAAAATCCATTGTTATGAGTAGCGTACTCATACAGCATTGCTTTTGACAATCTTAAAAATTTTAACAGAAATTAAGTTGCTCCAAAATCGGTCGGGTTTAGACTCAAATGTGTGGAAATACATATATTATTACTTGTACAAAATAAAAACTCGATTAAAGATGATGCAATTTTTGCAAAAAAAATCCATATGACCCATTGTTATGAGTAGCGTACTCATACAACATTGCTTTTGACAATCTTAAAAATTTGAACAAAAATTAAGTTGCTCCAAAATCGGTCGGGTTTAGACTCAAATCTGTGGAAATACATATGTATATAATCACGTGTACAAAATAAAAACTCGATTAAAGATGATGCAATTTTTGCAAAAAAAAACCATTGTTATGAGTAGCGTACTCATACAACATTGCTTTTGACAATCTTAAAAATTTGAACAAAAATTAAGTTGCTCCAAAATCGGTCGGGTTAAGACACAAATGTGTGGAAATACATATATAATCACGTGTACAAAATAAAAACTCGATTAAAGTTGATGAACTTTTTGCAAAAAAATCCATTGTTATGAGTAGCGTACTCATCCAACATTGCTTTTGACAATCTTCAAAATTTGAACAAAAATTAAGTTGCTCCAAAATCGGTCGGGTTTAGACACAAATGTGTGGAAATACATATATAATCACGTGTACAAAATAAAAACTTGATTAAAGCTGATGAAATTTTTGCAAAAAAATCCATTGTTATGAGTAGCGTACTCATACAACATTGCTTTTGACAATCTTCAAAATTTGAACAAAAATTAAGTTTCTCCAAAATCGGTCGGGTTTAGACTCAAATGTGTGGAAATACATACATAAATAACCACGTGTACAAAATAAAAACTGGATTAAAGATGATGAAGTTTTTCCAAAAAAATGCATATGACGCATTGTTATGAGTAGCGTACTCATACAACATTGCTTTTGACAATCTTAAAAATTTGAACAAAAATTAAGTTGCTCCAAAATCGGTCAGGTTTAGACTTAAATGTGTGGAAATACATCTATAATATCGTGTACAAAATAAAAACTCGATTAAAGATGATGAAATTTTGCAAAAAAAAAATCCATATGACCCATTGTTATGAGTAGCGTACTCACACAACATTGCTTTTGACAATCTTAAAAATTTGAACAAAAATTAAGTTGCTCCAAAATCGGTCAGGTTTAGACTTAAATGTGTGGAAATACATCTATAATATCGTGTACAAAATAAAAACTCGATTAAAGATGATGAAATTTTGCAAAAAAAAAATCCATATGACCCATTGTTATGAGTAGCGTACTCATACAACATTGCTTTTGACAATCTTAAAAATTTGAACAAAAATTAAGTTGCTCCAAAATCGGTCGGGTTTAGACTCAAATGTGTGGAAATACATATGTATATAATCACGTGTACAAAATAAAAACTCGATTAAATATGATGAAATTTTTGCAAAAAAAATACATTGTTATGAGTAGCGTACTCATACAACATTGCTTTTGACAATCTTAAAAATTTGAACAAAAATTAAGTTGCTCCAAAATCGGTCGGGTTTAGACACAAATGTGTGGAAATACATATATAATCACGTGTACAAAATAAAAACTCGATTAAAGATGATGAAATTTTTGCAAAAAAAATCCATATGACCCATTGTTATGAGTAGCGTACTCATACAACGTTGCTTTTGACAATCTTAAAAATTTGAACAAAAATTAAGTTGCTCCAAAATCGGTCAGGTTTAGACTTAAATGTGTGGAAATACATCTATAATATCGTGTACAAAATAAAAACTCGATTAAAGATGATGAAATTTTGCAAAAAAAAAATCCATATGACCCATTGTTATGAGTAGCGTACTCACACAACATTGCTTTTGACAATCTTAAAAATTTGAACAAAAATTAAGTTGCTCCAAAATTGGTCGGGTTTAGACTGAAATGTGTGGAAATATGTACATATGTATATAATCACGTGTACAAAATAAAAACTCGATAAAGATGATGCAATTTTTCCAAAAAAAATTCATATGACCCATTGTTATTAGTAGCGTACTCATACAACATTGCTTTTGACAATCTTAAAAATTTGAACAAAATTTAAGTTGCTCCAAAATCGGTCGGGTTTAGACTCAAATGTGTGGAAATACATATGTATATAATCACGTGTACAAAATAAAAACTCGATTAAAGCTGATGACATTTTTGCAAAAAAATCCATTGTTATGAGTAGCGTACTCATACAACATTGCTTTTGACAATCTTCAAAATTTGGACAAAAATTAAGTTGCTCCAAAATCGGTCGGGTTTAGACACAAATGTGTGGAAATACATATATAATCATGTGTACAAAATAAAAACTCGATTAAAGATGATGAAATTTTTGCAAAAAAAATCCATATGACCCATTGTTATGAGTAGCGTACTCATACAACGTTGCTTTTGACAATCTTAAAAATTTGAACAAAAATTAAGTTGCTCCAAAATCGGTCAGGTTTAGACTTAAATGTGTGGAAATACATATATAATCACTTGTACAAAATAAAAACTCGATTAACGAAGATGAAATTTTTGCAAAAAAAATCCATTGTTATGAGTAGCGTACTCATACAACATTGCTTTTGACAATCTCAAAAATTTGAACAAAAATTAAGTTGCTCCAAAATCGGTCGGGTTTAGACTCAAATGTGTGGAAATACATATATAATCACTTGTACAAAATAAAAACTCGATTAAAGCTGATGAAATTTTTGCAAAAAAAATCCATTGTTATGAGTAGCGTACTCATACAACATTGCTTTTGACAATCTTAAAAATTTGAACAAAAATTAAGTTGCTCCAAAATCAGGTCGGGTTTAGACTCAAATGTGCGCAAATACATATATAATCACTTGTACAAAATAAAAACTCGATTAAAGATGATGGAATTTTTGCAAAAAAATCCATATGACCCATTGTTATGAGTAGCGTACTCATACAACATAGCTTTTGACAATCTTCAAAATTTGAACAAAAATTAAGTTGCTCCAAAATCGGTCGAGTTTAGACTCAAATGTGTGGAAATACATATATAACCACGTGTACAAAATAAAAACTCGATTAAAGATGATGAAAACTTTCCAAAAAAAAATTCATATGACGCATTGTTATGAGTAGGGTACTCATACAACATTGCTTTTGACAATCTTCAAAATTTGAACAAAAATTAAGTTGCTACAAAATCGGTCGGGTTTAGACACAAATGTGTGGAAATACATATATAATCACGTGTACAAAATAAAAACTCGATTAAAGATGATAAAATTTTTGCAAAAAAATTCATATGACCCATTGTTATGAGTAGCGTACTCATACAACGTAGCTTTTGACAATCATAAAAATTTGAACAAAAATTAAGTTGCTCCAAAATCGGTCAGGTTTAGACTTAAATGTGTGGAAATACATATATAATCACGTGTACAAAATAAAAACTCGATTAAAGATGATGAAATTTTTCCAAAAAAAATCCATTGTTATGAGTAGCGCACTCATACAACATTGCTTTTGACAATCTTAAAAATTTGAACAAAAATTAAGTTGCTCCAAAATCGGTCGGATTTAGACTCAAATGTGTGGAAATACATATATAATCACTTGTACAAAATAAAAACTCGATTAAAGCTGATGAAATTTTTGCAAAAAAAATCCATTGTTATGAGTAGCGTACTCATACAACATTGCTTTTGACAATCTTAAAAATTTTAACAGAAATTAAGTTGCTCCAAAATCGGTCGGGTTTAGACTC
Organism: Philophylla caesio; assembly: GCA_963971545.1. Lineage (NCBI taxonomy): Eukaryota > Metazoa > Arthropoda > Insecta > Diptera > Tephritidae > Philophylla > Philophylla caesio. The sequence continues at coordinate 115,078 of CAXASM010000042.1, forward strand.
AAATGTGTGGAAATACATATATAATTACTTGTACAAAATAAAAACTCGATTAAAGATGATGAAATTTTTCCAAAAAAAATTCATATCACGCATTGTTATGAGTAGCGTACTCATACAACATTGCTTTTGACAATCTTAAAAATTTGAACAAAAATTAAGTTGCTCCAAAATCGGTCGGGTTTAGACTCAAATGTGTGGAAATACATATGTATATAATCACGTGTACAAAATAAAAACTCGATTAAAGCTGATGACATTTTTGCAAAAAAATCGATTGTTATGAGTAGCGTACTCATACAACATTGCTTTTGACAATCTTCAAAATTTGAACAAAAATTAAGTTGCTCCAAAATCGGTCGGGTTTAGACACAAATGTGTGGAAATACATATATAATCATGTGTACAAAATAAAAACTCGATTAAAGATGATGAAATTTTTGCAAAAAAAATCCATATGACCCATTGTTATGAGTAGCGTACTCATACAACGTTGCTTTTGACAATCTTAAAAATTTGAACAAAAATTAAGTTGCTCCAAAATCGGTCAGGTTTAGACTTAAATGTGTGGAAATACATATATAATCACTTGTACAAAATAAAAACTCGATTAAAGAAGATGAAATTTTTGCAAAAAAAATCCATTGTTATGAGTAGCGTACTCATACAACATTGCTTTTGACAATCTCAAAAATTTGAACAAAAATTAAGTTGCTCCAAAATCGGTCGGGTTTAGACTCAAATGTGTGGAAATACATATATAATCACTTGTACAAAATAAAAACTCGATTAAAGCTGATGAAATTTTTGCAAAAAAAATCCATTGTTATGAGTAGCGTACTCATACAACATTGCTTTTGACAATCTTAAAAATTTGAACAAAAATTAAGTTGCTCCAAAATCGGTCGGGTTTAGACTCAAATGTGTGAAAATACATATATAATTACTTGTACAAAATAAAAACTCGATTAAAGATGATGAAATGTTTCCAAAAAAAATTCATATGACGCATTGTTATGAGTAGCGTACTCATACAACATTGCTTTTGACAATCTTAAAAATTTGAACAAAAATTAAGTTGCTCCAAAATCAGGTCGGGTTTAGACTCAAATGTGCGCAAATACATATAAAATCACTTGTACAAAATAAAAACTCGATTAAAGATGATGGAATTTTTGCAAAAAAATCCATATGACCCATTGTTATGAGTAGCGTACTCATACAACATAGCTTTTGACAATCTTCAAAATTTGAACAAAAATTAAGTTGCTCCAAAATCGGTCGAGTTTAGACTCAAATGTGTGGAAATACATATATAACCACGTGTACCAAATAAAAACTCGATTAAAGATGATGAAAACTTTCCAAAAAAAAATTCATATGACCCATTGTTATGAGTAGGGTACTCATACAACGTAGCTTTTGACAATCATAAAAATTTGAACAAAAATTAAGTTGCTCCAAAATCGGTCAGGTTTAGACTTAAATGTGTGGAAATACATATATAATCACGTGTACAAAATAAAAACTCGATTAAAGATGATGAAATTTTTCCAAAAAAAATCCATTGTTATGAGTAGCGCACTCATACAACATTGCTTTTGACAATCTTAAAAATTTGAACAAAAATTAAGTTGCTCCAAAATCGGTCGGATTTAGACTCAAATGTGTGGAAATACATATATAATCACTTGTACAAAATAAAAACTCGATTAAAGCTGATGAAATTTTTGCAAAAAAAATCCATTGTTATGAGTAGCGTACTCATACAACATTGCTTTTGACAATCTTAAAAATTTTAACAGAAATTAAGTTGCTCCAAAATCGGTCGGGTTTAGACTCAAATGTGTGGAAATCCATATATAATTACTTGTACAAAATAAAAACTCGATTAAAGATGATGAAATTTTTCCAAAAAAAATTCATATCACGCATTGTTATGAGTAGCGTACTCATACAACATTGCTTTTGACAATCTTAAAAATTTGAACAAAAATTAAGTTGCTCCAAAATCGGTCGGGTTTAGACTCAAATGTGTGGAAATACATATGTATATAATCACGTGTACAAAATAAAAACTCGATTAAAGCTGATGACATTTTTGCAAAAAAATCGATTGTTATGAGTAGCGTACTCATACAACATTGCTTTTGACAATCTTCAAAATTTGAACAAAAATTAAGTTGCTCCAAAATCGGTCGGGTTTAGACACAAATGTGTGGAAATACATATATAATCATGTGTACAAAATAAAAACTCGATTAAAGATGATGAAATTTTTGCAAAAAAAATCCATATGACCCATTGTTATGAGTAGCGTACTCATACAACGTTGCTTTTGACAATCTTAAAAATTTGAACAAAAATTAAGTTGCTCCAAAATCGGTCAGGTTTAGACTTAAATGTGTGGAAATACATATATAATCACTTGTACAAAATAAAAACTCGATTAAAGAAGATGAAATTTTTGCAAAAAAAATCCATTGTTATGAGTAGCGTACTCATACAACATTGCTTTTGACAATCTCAAAAATTTGAACAAAAATTAAGTTGCTCCAAAATCGGTCGGGTTTAGACTCAAATGTGTGGAAATACATATATAATCACTTGTACAAAATAAAAACTCGATTAAAGCTGATGAAATTTTTGCAAAAAAAATCCATTGTTATGAGTAGCGTACTCATATAACATTGCTTTTGACAATCTTAAAAATTTGAACAAAAATTAAGTTGCTCCAAAATCGGTCGGGTTTAGACTCAAATGTGTGAAAATACATATATAATTACTTGTACAAAATAAAAACTCGATTAAAGATGATGAAATGTTTCCAAAAAAAATTCATATGACGCATTGTTATGAGTAGCGTACTCATACAACATTGCTTTTGACAATCTTAAAAATTTGAACAAAAATTAAGTTGCTCCAAAATCAGGTCGGGTTTAGACTCAAATGTGCGCAAATACATATAAAATCACTTGTACAAAATAAAAACTCGATTAAAGATGATGGAATTTTTGCAAAAAAATCCATATGACCCATTGTTATGAGTAGCGTACTCATACAACATAGCTTTTGACAATCTTCAAAATTTGAACAAAAATTAAGTTGCTCCAAAATCGGTCGAGTTTAGACTCAAATGTGTGGAAATACATATATAACCACGTGTACAAAATAAAAACTCGATTAAAGATGATGAAAACTTTCCAAAAAAAAATTCATATGACCCATTGTTATGAGTAGGGTACTCATACAACATTGCTTTTGACAATCTTCAAAATTTGAACAAAAATTAAGTTGCTCCATAATCGGTCGGGTTTAGACACAAATGTGTGGAAATACATATATAATCACGTGTACAAAATAAAAACTCGATTAAAGATGATAAAATTTTTGCAAAAAAATTCATATGACCCATTGTTATGAGTAGCGTACTCATACAACGTAGCTTTTGACAATCTTAAAAATTTGAACAAAAATTAAGTTGCTCCAAAATCGGTCAGGTTTAGACTTAAATGTGTGGAAATACATATATAATCACGTGTACAAAATAAAAACTCGATTAAAGATGATGAAATTTTTCCAAAAAAAATCCATTGTTATGAGTAGCGCACTCATACAACATTGCTTTTGACAATCTTAAAAATTTGAACAAAAATTAAGTTGCTCCAAAATCGGTCGGATTTAGATTCAAATGTGTGGAAATACATATATAATCACTTGTACAAAATAAAAACTCGATTAAAGCTGATGAAATTTTTGCAAAAAAAATCCATTGTTATGAGTAGCGTACTCATACAACATTGCTTTTGACAATCTTCAAAATTTTAACAGAAATTAAGTTGCTCCAAAATCGGTCGGGTTTAGACTCAAATGTGTGGAAATACATATATAATTACTTGTACAAAATAAAAACTCGATTAAAGATGATGAAATTTTTCCAAAAAAAATTCATATGACGCATTGTTATGAGTAGCGTACTCATACAACATTGCTGTTGACAATCTTAAAAATTTGAACAAAAATTAAGTTGCTCCAAAATCGGTCGGGTTTAGACTCAAATGTGCGCAAATACATACATATATAATTACTTGTACAAAATAAAAACTCGATTAAAGATGATGGAATTTTTGCAAAAAAATCCATATGACCCATTGTTATGAGTAGCGTACTCATACAACATAGCTTTTGACAATCTTCAAAATTTGAACAAAAATTAAGTTGCTCCAAAATCGGTCGAGTTTAGACTCAAATGTGTGGAAATACATATATAACCACGTGTACAAAATAAAAACTCGATTAAAGATGATGAAAACTTTCCAAAAAAAAATTCATATGACGCATTGTTATGAGTAGGGTACTCATACAACATTGCTTTTGACAATCTTCAAAATTTGAACAAAAATTAAGTTGCTCCATAATCGGTCGGGTTTAGACACAAATGTGTGGAAATACATATATAATCACGTGTACAAAATAAAAACTCGATTAAAGATGATAAAATTTTTGCAAAAAAATTCATATGACCCATTGTTATGAGTAGCGTACTCATACAACGTAGCTTTTGACAATCTTAAAAATTTGAACAAAAATTAAGTTGCTCCAAAATCGGTCAGGTTTAGACTTAAATGTGTGGAAATACATATATAATCACGTGTACAAAATAAAAACTCGATTAAAGATGATGAAATTTTTCCAAAAAAAATCCATTGTTATGAGTAGCGCACTCATACAACATTGCTTTTGACAATCTTAAAAATTTGAACAAAAATTAAGTTGCTCCAAAATCGGTCGGATTTAGATTCAAATGTGTGGAAATACATATATAATCACTTGTACAAAATAAAAACTCGATTAAAGCTGATGAAATTTGTGCAAAAAAAATCCATTGTTATGAGTAGCGTACTCATACAACATTGCTTTTGACAATCTTAAAAATTTTAACAGAAATTAAGTTGCTCCAAAATCGGTCGGGTTTAGACTCAAATGTGTGGAAATACATATATAATTACTTGTACAAAATAAAAACTCGATTAAAGATGATGAAATTTTTCCAAAAAAAATTCATATGAGGCATTGTTATGAGTAGCGTACTCATACAACATTGCTGTTGACAATCTTAAAAATTTGAACAAAAATTAAGTTGCTCCAAAATCGGTCGGGTTTAGACTCAAATGTGCGCAAATACATACATATATAATTACTTGTACAAAATAAAAACTCGATTAAAGATGATGGAATTTTTGCAAAAAAATCCATATGACCCATTGTTATGAGTAGCGTACTCATACAACATAGCTTTTGACAATCTTCAAAATTTGAACAAAAATTAAGTTGCTCCAAAATCGGTCGAGTTTAGACTCAAATGTGTGGAAATACATATATAACCACGTGTACAAAATAAAAACTCGATTAAAGATGATGAAAACTTTCCAAAAAAAAATTTATATGACGCATTGTTATGAGTAGGGTACTCATACAACATTGCTTTTGACAATCTTCAAAATTTGAACAAAAATTAAGTTGCTCCAAAATCGGTCGGGTTTAGACACAAATGTGTGGAAATACATATATAATCACGTGTACAAAATAAAAACTCGATTAAAGATGATAAAATTTTTGCAAAAAAAATTCATATGACCCATTGTTATGAGTAGCGTACTCATACAACGTAGCTTTTGACAATCTTAAAAATTTGAACAAAAATTAAGTTGCTCCAAAATCGGTCAGGTTTAGACTTAAATGTGTGGAAATACATATATAATTACGTGTACAAAATAAAAACTCGATTAAAGATGATGAAATTTTTCCAAAAAAAATCCATTGTTATGAGTAGCGCACTCATACAACATTGCTTTTGACAATCTTAAAAATTTGAACAAAAATTAAGTTGCTCCAAAATCGGTCGGGTTTAGACTCAAATGTGTGGAAATACATATATAATCACTTGTACAAAATAAAAACTCGATTAAAGCTGATGAAATTTTTGCAAAAAAAATCCATTGTTATGAGTAGCGTACTCATACAACATTGCTTTTGACAATCTTAAAAATTTTAACAGAAATTAAGTTGCTCCAAAATCGGTCGGGTTTAGACTCAAATGTGTGGAAATACATATATAATTACTTGTACAAAATGAAAACTCGATTAAAGATGATGAAATTTTTCCAAAAAAAATTCATATGACGCATTGTTATGAGTAGCGTACTCATACAACATTGCTTTTGACAATCTTAAAAATTTGAAGAAAAATTAAGTTGCTCCAAAATCGGTTGGGTTTAGACTCAAATGTGCGCAAATACATATATAATCACTTGTACAAAATAAAAACTCGATTAAAGATGATAGAATTTTTGCAAAAAAATCCATATGACCCATTGTTATGAGTAGCGTACTCATACAACATTGCTTTTGACAATCTTAAAAATTTGAACAAAAATTAAGTTGCTCCAAAATCGGTCGAGTTTAGACTCAAATGTGTGGAAATACATATATAACCACGTGAACAAAATTAAAACTCGATTAAAGATGATGGAAATTTTCCAAAAAAAAATTCATATGACGCATTGTTATGAGTAGGGTACTCATACAACATTGCTTTTGACAATCTTCAAAATTTGAACAAAAATTAAGTTGCTCCAAAATCGGTCGAGTTTAGACTCAAATGTGTGGAAATACATATATAACCACGTGTACAAAATAAAAACTCGATTAAAGATGATGAAAATTTTCCAAAAAAAAATTCATATGACCCATTGTTATGAGTAGGGTACTCATCCAACATTGCTTTTGACAATCTTAAAAATTTGAACAAAAATTAAGTTGCTCCAAAATCGGTCGGGTTTAGACTCAAATGTGTGGAAATACATACATATATAATCACTTGTACAAAATAAAAACTCGATTAAAGATGATGAAATTTTTGAAAAAAAAATCCATTGTTATGAGTAGCGTACTCATACAACATTGCTTTTGGCAATCTTCAAAATTTGAACAAAAATTAAGTTGCTCCAAAATCAGTCGAGTTTAGACTCAAATGTGTGGAAATACATATACAATCACGTGTACAAAATAAAAACTCGATTAAAGATGATGAAATTTTTGCAAAAAAAATGCATATGACGCATTGTTATGAGTAGCGTACTCATACAACATTGCTTTTGAAAATCTTCAAAATTTGAACAAAAATTAAGTTGCTCCAAAATCGGTCGGGTTTAGACACAAATGTGTGGAAATACATATATAATCACGTGTACAAAATAAAAACTCGATTAAAGATGATAAAATTTTTGCAAAAAAATTCATATGACCCATTGTTATGAGTAGCGTACTCATACAACGTAGCTTTTGACAATCTTATAAATTTGAACAAAAATTATGTTGCTCCAAAATCGGTCAGGTTTAGACTTAAATGTGTGGAAATACATATATAATCACGTGTACAAAATAAAAACTCGATTAAAGATGATGAAATTTTTGCAAAAAAAATCCATTGTTATGAGTAGCGCACTCATACAACATTGCTTTTGACAATCTTAAAAATTTGAACAAAAATTAAGTTGCTCCAAAATCGGTCGGATTTAGACTCAAATGTGTGGAAATACATATATAATCACGTGTACAAAATAAAAACTCGATTAAAGCTGATGAAATTTTTGCAAAAAAAATCCATTGTTATGAGTAGCGTACTCATACAACATTGCTTTTGACAATCTTAAAAATTTTAACAGAAATTAAGTTGCTCCAAAATCGGTCGGGTTTAGACTCAAATGTGTGGAAATACATATATAATTACTTGTACAAAATAAAAACTCGATTAAAGATGATGAAATTTTTCCAAAAAAAATTCATATGACCCATGGTTATGAGTAGCGTACTCATACAACATTGCTTTTGACAATCTTCAAAATTTGAACAATAATTAAGTTGCTCCAAAATCGGTCGAGTTTAGACACAAATATGTGGAAATACATATATAATCACGTGTACAAAATAAAAACTCGATTAAAGATGATAAAATTTTTGCAAAAAAATTCATATGACCCATTGTTATGAGTAGCGTACTCATACAACGTAGCTTTTGACAATCTTAAAAATTTGAACAAAAATTAAGTTGCTCCAAAATCGGTCAGGTTTAGACTTAAATGTGTGGAAATACATATATAATCACGTGTACAAAATAAAAACTCGATTAAAGATGATGAAATTTTTGCAAAAAAAATCCATTGTTATGAGTAGCGCACTCATACAACATTGCTTTTGACAATCTTCAAAATTTGAACAAAAATTAAGTTGCTCCAAAATCGGTCGGGTTTAGACTCAAATGTGTGGAAATACATATATAATCACTTGTACAAAATAAAAACTCGATTAAAGCTGATGAAATTTTTGCAAAAAAAATCCATTGTTATGAGTAGCGTACTCATACAACATTGCTTTTGACAATCTTAAAAATTTTAACAGAAATTAAGTTGCTCCAAAATCGGTCGGGTTTAGACTCAAATGTGTGGAAATACATATATAATTACTTGTACAAAATAAAAACTCGATTAAAGATGATGAAATTTTTCCAAAAAAAATTCATATGACCCATGGTTATGAGTAGCGTACTCATACAACATTGCTTTTGACAATCTTCAAAATTTGAACAAAAATTAAGTTGCTCCAAAATCGGTCGGGTTTAGACTCAAATGTGTGGAAATACATATATAATCACGAGTACAAAATAAAAACTCGATTAAAGATGATAAAATTTTTGCAAAAAAATTCATATGACCCATTGTTATGAATAGCGTACTCATACAACGTAGCTTTTGACAATCTTAAAATTTTGAACAAAAATTAAGTTGCTCCAAAATCGGTCAGGTTTAGACTTAAATGTGTGGAAATACATATATAATCACGTGTACAAAATAAAAACTCGATTAAAGATGATGAAATTTTTGCAAAAAAAATCCATTGTTATGAGTAGCGCACTCATACAACATTGCTTTTGACAATCTTAAAAATTTGAACAAAAATTAAGTTGCTCCAAAATCGGTTGGGTTTAGACTCAAATGTGCGCAAATACATACATATATAATCACTTGTACAAAATAAAAACTCGATTAAAGATGATGGAATTTTTGCAAAAAAAATCCATTGTTATGAGTAGCGCACTCATACAACATTGCTTTTGACAATCTTCAAAATTTGAACAAAAATTAAGTTGCTCCAAAATCGGTCGGGTTTAGACTCAAATGTGTGGAAATACATATATAATCACTTGTACAACATAAAAACTCGATTAAAGCTGATGAAATTTTTGCAAAAAAAATCCATTGTTATGAGTAGCGTACTCATACAACATTGCTTTTGACAATCTTAAAAATTTTAAAAGAAATTAAGTTGCTCCAAAATCGGTCGGGTTTAGACTCAAATGTGTGGAAATACATATATAATTACTTGTACAAAATGAAAACTCGATTAAAGATGATGAAATTTTTCCAAAAAAAATTCATATGACGCATTGTTATGAGTAGCGTACTCATACAACATTGCTTTTGACAATCTTAAAAATTTGAACAAAAATTAAGTTGCTCCAAAATCGGTTGGGTTTAGACTCAAATGTGCGCAAATACATATATAATCACTTGTACAAAATAAAAACTCGATTAAAGATGATGGAATTTTTGCAAAAAAATCCATATGACCCATTGTTATGAGTAGCGTACTCATACAACATTGCTTTTGACAATCTTCAAAATTTGAACAAAAATTAAGTTGCTCCAAAATCGGTCGAGTTTAGACTCAAATGTGTGGAAATACATATATAACCACGTGTACAAAATAAAAACTCGATTAAAGATGATGAAAATTTTCCAAAAAAAAATTCATATGACGCATTGTTATGAGTAGGGTACTCATAAAACATTGCTTTTGACAATCTTCAAAATTTGAACAAAAATTA